>JAODPA010092930.1:0-23128 GCA_025585075.1 Nepenthes mirabilis | reverse complement strand
TAAAATTTTATAATATTTATTTAACTTTTTCTCATGCTCGAATTACCCAAAATGACCCAAAATTAAATAAATAACTCTAATTTGATACAATAAAAATAATTTTGGAATTTTGGGATGTTACAGAAAGAGAAGAGGCACAAACAAAGAAGAAGAAGAACATAAGAGGAAAAAGGAGAATCACTTGTTCCAATCCACTCCCGATAAAAATAATGGTAGATCGGGCCTAGGCAAGTGTACTTCGGACGTTATTTTTTATTTTTACCGTTTTCTCTTGCTTTAAAATTGATAAAGATGCTCTAAAATGATGTTAATACATGTTTAAAGTAAATGAAGCATGTTTCCTTCAATTATTTGGTTAGATTTTGTATTTACCCATATTTATTGCAAGTTTTGGCTTCGAATTCATGTACATGCATACAAATAGTGTTCGATTTGTTTCAAAAAGTATGTGTGAAACCCTAACTCAAAAATATTAAAAATTTTTGGTTAAATTGCATGATTTAATGTATATGCATGGATTTATAGCATTTATTTCACAAATAAGTACATGTTTAGAGATCGATTTGAGTCCGAAGGCTTTGGCAAAGCACTAAGTACGAAAATGAAGGGATTTTAGTGATTTTTAACCAAAGCTCCAGTTATATAAAAGTTAATTGATATTGAAGAGAAGCTCCCTGTATAATTTGTTTTTAAAAATATGCACGGACTTGTACTAATAAAAATTTCATGCACCGTTGAAGTAAAACTGAAGGAGTTTTTAGACCATTACCGTACGTTCTGAAGTTAACTTAAAGTAAATTGTGAAACTATGATTATGAAAGAAGGTTTTCAATAAAGAGGTTATTTCTGTTACTGTTAATTAAGGCTCGAGACTGACTACGGTCCGGATAGGTTCTCCAGCATGCCTTAGGACTTTACGGTGGTAATCGAGGATAACTCTATCCATGGAGTTATTTGTGGTCCGCCCTTCCTCGGGGCGTTATGGTCAAGAGGAATTACCATTACTGGCCTACCTTTGGGAGGCATACCGTACCAATCCTGTGAGCTGGAATATCTCTATTACAGTCACAAGCCTTAGATTGTGTGGAGTAAACACAATCTATCCTCGATTATTCGCCTCCTCAGCTAGTAGGGTATACTGGCAGGGTTTGTTACCGATATGTTATGTTACCGTTTACCATACCGATTACCGATTATGGAGTACCGTTTACCGTCTACCGAGTATCGATTACTGTTTACAGTTTACCAAATACTGAACACCGACTACTGCTTACCGTTTTTCGTCTGCTAATTAACGTTTACTAATTGCTGTTTACTGACTACTGATTTCTAATTTTAAAGTTTAATACTGTCAAAGTATGTTTTCTCTATTTCCTGGATTATATTCTGATTAACCATTCTGTTTATACATATTTACATGACCGTTCTGCATCACTGTTTTACTGCTCATGTGCATGTACCTTGCTGGGCCCCGGCACACTGTTTTATTATTTTTTCCCACCAGATGAGACTGTAAAATTAGTGCTTGACGAGAAAGAGTGATTAAGAGAAATTTCTGAAGGCTTTGAGGACCTGAAGCATTTGAAACTATTTTGGGAGAGCAGTTGGCGTAAAGACTTGTCTGATCATGCGATTTTGTATACTGATCTTGTATTTATGAATGTTCATGGACATGTGAATTTTGTATAAATTGCATGATGTATGAGATAGTAAAAAGGAAAAACTATACTTCTGTAGGTTATTTGTTTAGCTTCAGCTCTAAACTTTTGGATATACTATACAGGTCCTAGACGGTATCTCGTTACTGAATTGTTAGTGTAGCTAACGCTTTTATAGATTTATACCATGGATGGCACATGTGATCTGTGTATGCTTGTTTTAGAAAGATTATTGAATGATTGCTAGTTATGTGCTTATAAGTTATCCCTAAGCTTGTCTTAACGGAAGCTTTTGAGGAAAAAAAATCTGTTCCATCACATTTGGTATCAGAGAATTGAGATGTCCTAGGAATTAATTGATCGAAAAGCGGAAGCATGGGATTCAGTCTCTGAATAGAATTTTTGTAAGAATAAGTAGAAGAAGTTAAGACAGTTAGGACCTTTAAGAGATTGGTTCTTAGGATAGGTTGGAAATTTTTTAAAGCTGTTGAATATTTCATTCTCATTCCATTGAATCCTTGTCCTTATACGCTTGTGTTTACCTTGATTATAGGATGGCAAGTAGAAGAGGTAGAAGGAATGACCGCGGTGGCGCTAGCACGCCCTATGATAAAGAGGCTGCTTATATTGATTTATTGGAAAGGATGACCAATGTAGTAGAATCTGTCGAGCAAAATCATATAGCTCCGATTCCTGCACCCGAGCCAGCTCCGACACTTCTTGGTCCCACGACATATGAGAGATTCACAGCTGAACGAGTACCGAGCTTCCTAGGAAAGCCTAATCTGGCTGAAGCGGACGTATGGTTGAAAAGGATGAAGAAGATATTCGCTGTGCTTGGCTGTACCGATAGAGAAAAGGTCACCTTTGCGGCGTGCAAGCTAGAAGGTGAAGCTGATAGTTGGTGGGATATGCAAAACATGGTGATGGGAGTGCCTAATGAAGCCATTACTTGGGAGATGTTTGAGGATGCATTTCTAGAAAAGTACTTCCCATCCAATCTCCAAGATTAGAAGGAGCAAGAATTTATGAGATTGAGATAAGGGTACATGACGGTCAAAGAGTACAATGTCAAGTTCACAGAGTTGTCCCGTTTTGCACCTTTCTACGTAGAGGATGGGTAGAGGAAAGCGAAGAAGTTCCTGCAAGGGCTACGGGATGACATTAGAAAGTTATTGTCTGTTTTAAAGCTCCAAACTTATGCCAAGATCCTGGACAAAGCAGTAATTTATGAGAAGGAGGTGAAAATAGAAAGATTCTATGCAAAGAGGACCGCCAGTCGAGTGGGAGTGAGTACCGGGTCAACTGCGGGGTCTTCTGGACAGTCCAAGAAGACTAGGGTGGCTGACAAGGGAAAGAGTATTATACCGGCTCAGTCAGTAACCAGTACTAGAGCGTCGGCTGATGACTGTACCTTCTGTAGGAGCAAACATTCGAGACAAGCATGTCGTAAGATGTCGAGAGCATGTTTCAGATGTGGGCAGCAAGGCCACATTCTTAGGGACTGTCTGCTACCTCCGAGGCTGGAAGGAAAGAAGCTTACTATCTCGGCAAAGGCCTTCGCGGTGGCTGTTCAAGATCCGGAGGCATCTCCGAATGTTGTGGAAGGTACCCTTTCTATTTGTGGAGTTTCTACATCCATATTATTTGACTCGGGGTCTACCCATTCCTTTGTTTCCCCGTAATTTGCATGTTGTATTGTATCTGTCCCGTGTATTTTAGATTGTGAATTATCTGTGTGTACTTCCACCAGATCTTCTGTGATCACGGATGTTATGTATCCAAAATGTATAGTTGAGGTGAATGGAAACAGTTTGGTCATGGACTTAGTGTTGTTGAACGTGGGTGATTTTGACGTGATCCTAGGAATGGACTGGCTGGCTAAATACCATGCCAGTATTGACTGTTTTTTGAAGCGGGTTTGTTTTAATATTCCCGGAATGGAGCCCTTTTTCTTTCAGGGCATTAAGAAAAAGGGGGTGCCTGTGTTGATCTCTGCTTTATATGCTAAGCATTTGATAAGAAGTGGATGTAGAGCTTACTTGGCATATGCCTACACTACTGAAAATCATAGTGTGCCGGCTAAAGACATCTTAGTTGTTTATGACTTTGAGGATGTATTTTCAGAGAAGTTACCTGGATTGCCTCCACACCGGGAAATTAAATTTGAAATTATTATTGTTCCTGGTGTTAATCCAGTTTCTAAATCCCCCTATCGTATGGCTCCGGTTAAATTGAAGGAGTTAAAGTTACAATTGTAGGGGTTGTTAGACAAGGGTTTTATCAGATCGAGTGTATCTCCTTGGGGTGCACCGGTGTAGTTCATAAGGAAGAAAGATGTGCCTTTACGGTTGTGTGTTGACTATCGTGAGTTGAATAAGATCACGATTAAAAATAAATACCCTTTACCATGCATTGATGATTTATTCTATCTGTTGCAAGGATCTCGAGTGTTTTCAAAGATTGATTTGATGTCCGGTTATTACCAATTGAGGATCAAGTCGGAGGATGTGGCTAAAACAGCTTTTCGGACACGTTATGGCCACTACGAGTTTCTTGTTATGCCTTTTTTTACGAATGCTCCAGCTGCTTTTATAGATTTGATGAATAGGGTTTTTAGGCCGTACTTGCGTCTAGAGAGAGAATCTCTCTCTTCTCTCTAGAAATTTAAATCCGAGTGGCGTCTCTGAATTTGCGTTCTCTGGCAGCCGCCGGCCATGGCCGGTCTCCTGGAGGCCCCAATAGGGCTCTCCGTGGACTCGACCCTCTCTGTTTCCCCTTCTCCTTCGTCTCCGTCGAATTCCGCCCCCAAATCCCTTAGCCGGTCTTCAATGCTTTTTCGCCACTGAAGAACGTCGATTCACTAAGTCCTGCCCCTGATGTATCTTTTTTGGCTCGCTCGAAAGCCAAGAAGCTCCTCGCCAGCCGCAAATGTGAATCTGCTGCCAAGAAGCTTCTTTCTACCTCTCCTGGTGTGCCTGATTATTCAGTTGCTCTTCCAGATGCGGTTGAGGTAATACCTACCAGCTCCATTGTTACTGGTTCGCATGACAATTCTAGATATTTTTAATCCTCTGCCATTTTCTGGGCTCGGGTTGCTACGGGCATGGGTAACTCTTCCTCTGCCACTCTTAAATATTTTCCTCCTCCTATTGAGGATGGAATCGACTCCCCCCTGTCCCCCCTGATAAAGTTCTGCAGCAGGGTGCTAAGATTTGGGGCTCCACATTGGGGGGCCTTTTCCATGATAATCCTCTCCACTTCTCGGCGGTCAGTGCCATTGCTCGAAAGATATGGGCAAGATTTGGTCTTCGTCATGTTGCTGCGAACAACGGGGGTTTCTTCTTCTTTAAGTTCGGTTCTGAGGCACAAATGGAGGCTTGCTTGGCAAAAGGCCCTTGGGCCTTCAAGGGGAATCCCATTCTCCTCAAGAGATGGATCCCCGGTTTGAACCTGGATCATGATTCCCTAAAGACTTTCCCTATGTGGATTTCTTTGGTTAATATCCCAATTGAATATTGGACCCCTTTGGGATTAAGCTGAATTGCTAGTAGGATTGGTAAACCAATTACATGCGATCCCAACACTGCTAAAATGGAACGTGTGAATGTGGCCAGAATGTGTATTGAGGTGTGTAGGGGCGATCCTCTTCCTAAAAAAATTCGGCTCTTGTCCGGTTCTGCTGAGTCTGCCACGACCGTAGAGTTGGAGATTGTTTACCATTCGAAACCAGCTCATAACACTCCTGCTCCTCTGAGCAATCAGAATCGTGTAGCCAAAAGTTTGAAGGTGCTATCATCTAAGCATGTGATTCAGGCTTCTGGTGCTGTAGGGGGAGGAAATTTCTCTAAGGACTCCCCTAATGTTTCTTTGTTGGCTGAGGCTAACCAGGAGTCACCTGCAAATGCTAAACCCGTGGCCTCAGTTGCTGGGTGTTATGTTGACTTGGAGGAGTTTTCAAAGGAATGTGATTTAGATGCTAAGGTTCAGCATGGATCTAGATCTGTCCTTGATGAATCCACTCCTGATGGTTGGGTATGACTTCCCATGATGCTAAAACTGATGTTGTGCAGGCAGGTGCTGCTTTGGACTCCATGGATGTTCTCTCTAAGAATGTTGGAGGCTCACATTGCTCTCTTGAGGACTATGTTGGGACTAATCTTGGCCTGGACACTACCTCTGGTCCTATGGATCAGATCGAAGGGTCTCAAGATGTTATGTGTTCTGATTGGCATAATGCAATCATTGAAACCACTCCTGACTCAATTGCCAGGATTTCTTGCAAGTATCAACTTGACAAGTCAGGGTGTTGTGAGGAAGATTTGGGTGTTGGTGATTCTGTGCATGATGACAATAGGTCCTTTTCTGATCAGATTAAGGAGCCCTGGACAACCGAAGGTACTGCTGCGGTTCCTTTGCTCTTTGCCCTTCAACAGTTGCTTGCGGTTGAGGATGTTTTGCCTCATATCAATTCCCTTGGCTTGGAGCTTAGGTATTTGGTGCTCCTTTATTTGGATAATTGTCTCTGTGGTCTATCTGATATGGATAAGAAGGTTTTCAGCTCTTCCTATCCGTCGACCGAGGCGATTCTAAATTGCTCTTCCGACGCGCATTTGGAGGCCCTTAGATTATTGGTGGGGTCAAAATCCTCCCATTCTCACATTGTCTCCTTATCCCCTGATGGAAGGATGGCTGTCTTTAACTTTTTATGCTTTTTGTGGATACCAAAACTAAATTTCCTACTAGCCAATTTAAAAATTTGGATGAGCTTATGGTCGGGCTTCTAAATTCTACCAATTCAACTCGGTTGATTGGTAGTAGTGGAAGTGAGGTGTATGATGGATCCTGGAAATGCATCAAGTCAAGGAAGTAGAGAAAAGCTGCACCGTTGAAGTCTAAGGGATCCTCATGTACAAAAGCTGCATCTTGCTAATTGAAGTTGCAGTTTTTGTGCCGTCTCCAAGGTGTGTGTGCTGCCCAGTGGGTCGAATTCTCCTGTGCTAATGTCGGGTTGTTCTCCTGGTGCTGGCTGGCTAATAAAGCTTTATACTGGCTTTGCTGTATTTTGCTCCTGGTGTTCCATGCTGTTTGGTTGTAGGTAGAGGTTAGAAGCCTCAAATTAGCTACTGGATATCCATGCATAAATGGATTGACCTCTTGCTATCATGAAGTGTCCTGGTCCTTTGTTACTGCTGAAGCCCGGGTGCAGGTTGGAT
Source organism: Nepenthes mirabilis (assembly GCA_025585075.1). Taxonomy (NCBI): domain Eukaryota; kingdom Viridiplantae; phylum Streptophyta; class Magnoliopsida; order Caryophyllales; family Nepenthaceae; genus Nepenthes; species Nepenthes mirabilis. Next base: position 16,254 of record JAODPA010092930.1, on the reverse strand, counting down.
TTTTGTTTCTAATCTGATGCCATCCCTCTGGGCTAAGTTTAATTTTTTCTCTGAGTAGGCTTGAAAGTGCTGAACAAGCCTGTTGATGGCTGCTACTGGAGAGGCAGCTGGTTTCACTTTTGGAGTATGGTATATGCCATGCAGATGGCATTTGAATATGCAGCTGCTGTTTTTTTAAATTGGAACTGTGGCTTTTTGTTTGATCTAGTATGATTAAAATAAAAAAGAAGGTTATTGGTGCGGGAGTTGCCAACTCTGGCCCTTGGCGGCTTGCTGTGGTGATGGTGCACAATTTCTCCAGCTGTGGTGATGGGCTGGGATACTGTTGTTGCCACGTTGCTATTTGTCTTGCCGGTTTTATGCTTTAACATGGCTGAAGCTGATTGTTGGCATATGGCCTTGCCATGGTGAAGATTTTTGGTGGTATGATGTTCCTGGAATACCGATGTACTCAATATGAGGGTGCATGATTTTTGACATGCACCTGTCTTCCTTTTGCTAGAATGTGCGGTGTTGGTTTATGGCCAACTGATTTGCTGATCTGCGTTAGCCTAAATAGGAGCTCCTGACCACTCGTTTGATCGTGTCAACATTAGTCAGAATTTTGTCGATGCTGTTAAACGTTGTCTTCTTGGAGGCAACTTTTTCGTATTAATTTTTCTTTGGTGTCATTTGATGTACCTAGCTTCTCGAGGTATGCCCTAGTGTTTAATGCTTTATCTCCTAGTCAAAAAACTTGGAGCGATAAGCATTGATTATGTAAATTTTTTCTCCCTTTAATCCAAATTATTTACTTACTAAAAACAAAAAAAAAGTTTTTAGGCTGTACTTGGATAAATTTGTGGTGTTATTCATTGATGATATCTTGATTTATTCAAAGGATCATGAGGAGCACAAAATTCATTTGAGGAAGGTACTTCAAGTGCTTCGCGAGGAAAGATTGTATGCCAAGCTGAGTAAATGCGAGTTCTGGCTTGAGAAGGTGATGTTTTTTGGGGCATGTGATTTCTGATGGTCGCATTTCTGTGGATCCCAGGAAAGTAGAGGTTGTTACAAACTGGAGCAGACCAGCTTCTGTAACCGAGGTTAGGAGCTTTCTGGGCATGGCGGGATATTACAAGCGTTTTGTAGAGAATTTCTTGCAGATTGCTATGCCTCTGGCTCGGTTGCTGAAGAAAGATGCTAAGTTTGTGTGGACGGAGGAGTGTGATCTGAGCTTCTAGGAGCTAAAGGATCGTTTGACTACCGCTCCAGTGCTGATCATTCCGGAGGGTTCAGGAGGCTTTGAGGTGTACTGCGATGCCTCTAAGGTGGGTCTAGAATGTGTGTTGATGCAGCACGGTAAAGTCATGGCATATGGATCTAGACAATTGAAAGTGCATGAGAAAAATTACCCTACTCATGACCTCGAGCTTGCTGCTGTAGTCTTTGCATTAAAAATTTGGAGACATTATTTATATGGTGAGAGGTTCCTTATGTACTCAGACCACAAAAGTTTGAAGTACCTATTTTCGCGAAAGGAACTCAACATGAGGCAAAGGAGATGGCTCGATTTTTTGAAAGACTATGACTGCGAGATACAGTATAAGCTAGGGAAGGCTAACATAGTTACGGATGCATTAAGTCGCCGATTAAGTTATGTCGCATACCTGCAAGTCAAACAGATGGAGATGTTGGATTATCTGAAACAGTGTGATATCCAACGTTATGCTAAAGGTGATAGAATGCTCCTATCGTACTTTCAGATTCAACCGGAGGTAGTTAGTGAACTTAAAGAGAAGTAGGTAAATGATCCGTTCCTCATGGATATTGTTAGTGATTTGAGTAAAGAGTCTCGAGCTGATTTTAACGTTCGGGCTAATGGCGTGTTAAGGTTTAGAGACCGATTATGTGTACCGGATGATAAAGGGTTGAAGGAGAAATTTTGAAGGAGGCTCACCGGTCTCGGTATGCGATCCACCCGGGGACGAATAAAATGTATCAGGATCTAAAAAAACCTTCTGATTGAGAAATATGAAGAGAGATATCATGGCTTACGTGGAGAAGTGCCTGGTATGTCAGCAACTGAAGGCTGAAAGGAGGAAGCCTTCTGGATTATTATAGCCAATGCCAATCCTGAGTTGGAAATGGGAGGACATTGCTATGGGCTTTGTATCGGGTTTGGCGAGGACTCCTAGGAATCATGACACCGTATGGGTCATAGTTGATCGGCTGACAAAATCAGCCAACTTCTTAGCGATCAGGATGACCTATTCGCGTGATAGGTTGGCCCAATTGTATGTAAATGAGATTGTGAGGCTTCATGGAGTTCCTGCCTCCATTGTGTCTGATAGAGATCCATGTTTTGTCTCGAGGTTTTGGGAAAGCTTGCATAAGGAGTTGGGGACAGAGTTGAAGTTCAGTACTGCGTATCACCCCCAGACCAATGGCCAATCTGAGCATACCATTCAGATCCTCAAGGACATGTTGAGGGCTTTTGTTTTGGAGATGAAAGGAACTTAGGATACTTATCTAGCACTAGCTGAATTCGCTTATAATAACAGCTATCAAGCTAGTATCGGTATTGCACCTTTTGAGGCATTGTATGGGAGAAAGTGTAGGTCGTCGATTCACCGGGAGGAGACTGGAGACAAAAGGATTTTGGGCCCGGAGATTGTAAAAGAAACAGCAGAGAAAATTAAGGTGATTCATGATAATTTGAAGGTTGCTCAGAGCCGACAGAAAAGCTATGCGGATAGGCGAAGGATAGAATTGAGTTTCGAGGTAGAAGATCTTATGTTTCTGAGGGTCTCACCATCCAAGGGCAAGTTTCGGTTTGGAGTGAAGGGAAAACTGAAGCCACGGTTCATTGGCCCTTTTTGAGATTTTAGAAAGGATCGGGGAGGTAGCCTATAGGTTGGCGTTACCACCTAATCTGACGGGCGTACATGATGTGTTTCATGTATCAATACTTTGAAAGTAGTCCATGATCCAGCGCATGTGATTGACTACGGATCTTTGTCTATTGATAAAGATTTGTGATACATTGAGGAACCACTGTAAATTGTAGACCGAAAGGATCAGAAGTTGCGAACGAAGACCATCCCCCTGGTGAAAATGCTTTGGAGAAATCATTCACTGGAGGAGGCCACTTGGGAACGTGAAGAAGAGATCCGAAGCAAGTATCCCCACTTATTCTCTTGAGGTATGTAGTTTATTTAATTTCGAAGACGAAATTTCTTTAAGTGAGGGAGGGTGTGAGGCCCCGGAACAAAAAAGCGTAAAAATTGGAAGTAATTAAAACGATGAGTACCATTAAGGGCCAAACTTATAGTAAAAAATGATGGTTGAAAGTAAAAAGTTGAAAAAATATCTAAGATCAGCAAGCAGCCGTGTAGCGCTTGCTATGCGCCCGAGGCGCTGCAGCGTGCGCAAAATCCAGTAGCTGCCTCGCTTGCGCTGCGCCCGTTGGGTGCTCGAGCGTGTTTGGGAGAATGTCACCGCTCGCCGCGTGCCCGCTGGGCCCTCGAGTGCGAAAAACAGAATATGGCCCGCTCACTGAGCGCTCGAGCCATGCTCGAGAGCGACTCCGACTTTTACCCACGTTCTGATTTCGTTTTATTATAAATAAAGGGGAAAAGAAAAGTGGGAGAGAAAGAGAAGAGGCACGAACGAAGAAGAGGAAGAACAGAAGAGGAAAAAGGAGAATCACTTATTCCAATCCACTCCCGGTAAAAATAACGGTTGATCGGGCCAAGGCAAGTGTACTTCGGATGTTGTTTTCATTTTTACCGTTTCCTCTTGCTTTAAAATTGATAAATGCTCTAAAATGATGTTGATGCATGTTTAAAGTAAATGAAGCTTGTTTCCTTCAATTATTTGGTTAGATTTTATATTTACCCATGTTTATTGCAAGTTTTGGCTTCGAATTCATGTACCTGCATGTAAATAGTATTGATTTATTTCCAAAAGTATGTGTGAAACCCTAACTCGAAAATATTAAAAATTTTTGGTTAAATTGCATGATTTAATGTATATGCAGGGATTTATGGTATTTATTTTACGAATAAGCACATGTTTAGAGATCGATTTGAGTCCGAAGACTTTGGCGAAGCACTAAGTACCAAAATGAATGGGTTTTAGTGATTTTTAACCAAAGCTCCAGTTATATAAAAGTTAATTGATATTGAAGAGAAGCTCCCTGTATAATTTGTTTTTAAAAATATGAACAGACTTGTACCGATGAAAATTTCGTGCACCGTTGAAGTAAAACCAAAGGAATTTTTAGACCATTACCGTACATTCTAAAGTTAGCTTAAAGTAAATTGTGAAACTATGATTATGAAAGAAGGTTTTCAATAAAGAGGTTATTTCCATTACTGTTAATTAAGACCGAGGACTGACTACAGTCCGGATAGGTTCTCCGACATGCCTTAGGACTTTACAGTGGTAATCGAGGATAACTCTATCCATGGAGTTATTTGAGGTCTGCCCTTCCTCGGGGCATTACGGTCAAGAGGAATTACCTTTACCGGCCTACCTTCGGGTGGCATACCGTATCGATCCCGTGAGATGGGATACCTCTATTATAGCCACAGGCCTTGGATTATGTGGAGTGAACACAATCTATCCTCGATTATTCGCCTCCTCAGCAAGTAGGGTATATTGGCCGGGTCTGTTACCGATATGTTATGTTACCGTTTACCATACCGATTACCGATTATGGAGTACCATTTACCGTTTACCGTCTACCGAGTATCGATTACTGTTTACAATTTACCGAATATTGAACATTGACTACTGTTTATCGTTTTCTATCTGCTAATTAACGTTTACTGATTGATATTTACTCACTAGTGATTTCTAATTCTGAAGTTTAATACTGTCAAAGTATGTTTTCTCTATTTCCTGGATTATATTCTGATTAACCGTTCTATTTATGTATAGTTATATAACCGTTCTGCATCACTATTTTACTGCTCATGTGCATGTACCTTATTGGGCCCCGGCTCACTATTTTATTATTTTTTCCCCTCCAGATAAGACAGTAGAGTTAGTGCCTGACGAGAAAGAGTGGTTAAGAGAAATTTCTAAAGGCTTTGAGGACCTGAAGCATTTGGAGCTATTTTGGGAGAGCAGTTGACGTATAGACTTGTCTAATCATACGATTTTGTATAGTAATCTTGTTTTTATGGATGTTCATGGACATGTGGATTCTGTATAGAATGCATGATGTGTAACGTCCCAGATTCTAGAACATAGGAAATTCTAGTTATCAGTCCTTGTAATCTGGTCAACGCCAGTTGACCGAAAAATATAATAAGAAAAGTAAATCGACCTTAAGATAAAAATCAAGTTTGGCCCTTGCATGATGAAAAGAAGTTCGGATTTCCTTGATTAAAAGAAGTCCGAATTTCCTTGATGAAAATCAAGTCCGGCGTTTCCTTGATGAAAATCAAAACCGGCCTTGAACATGTTTTGAAATCAGGTTTTGTTTCAGTAAGGGCCGGAGTACATTATAAGGCCAAAGTGGTCTTAGAGGACGGAGTGGCTTTGTGTATTGGAGGCCGGAGTAGATTATGGGAAAGCCGGAGTTGATAATCCGGTCAACAGGTATTGACTGGAGGTCGTGTAGAGGTAATTGAATGTGTTTACATTAGAAAACTCAATCCTGCTAAGTTCAGTGAACCAGGAATTAATTAAGAAATCTAAATCCCGTTAAGTTCAGTTAACTAGAAATTAATGAAACTCCTTGAAAATGTAAAACCATAAATTATCTAATTAATAAGGAAACTTTTAGGAAATGTAGAAGCCATACATAAGAAACATTCCCCCTTGGATTTGCCAATCATTAAACAATGAAACATTCCCTCTGTATTGCCAATCATTAATAATAGTCATCAGACATAAGGCCTATAAATAAGAACTAGAGGAGTTAGAAAAAGGTATGCAATATAATTTCTAGTAAATGGAGGCCAAAAAATCAAGGCAAAGTAGAAGAAACCCAGGCAAGAATACTCATCCTGTTTTTTTTTTAAGTTCATGATTATGCATGTTTGCTACGCAAGTATATATGATATTCTTATGAAATTATGGATATATGATGTTTACTCTGTTCCGTTGATTTAATAATATTCATGATATTCGGTTTTGGTTTTGTTCTGCTTAAAGTCTAATTATTTGTCAAACTTTAATAATTGCATGTTTAAAGAAAAGAACTCCGTCTTATTAAAAGAACCTCGCCTTTTGAAAAGAGTTCCGCCCTTTTGAAGAAAAAGTACTCCGCCCGTTTAAGAAAAAGAGCTTCGCCCTTTTGAAGAAAAAGTACTCCATCCGTTTAGGAAAAAGAGCTCCGCTCTTTTGAAGAAAAAGTACTCCGCCCTTTTAAAGAAAGGTACTCTGTCCTTTTAATAAAAAGAGCTCCGGTCTTTTTAAAAGAAGAATTCTGCCTTTTTGAAAAGTACTCCGTCCATTTGAGAAAAGAGCTCCGGCTTTGAAAATAACTTCGGCTTTAAGATGGTTAAAGGAAAAGTTATACGGACTTTAATTGATGAAATTAAGAACAAGGCTAATGTATGTAATCCAGACAGCAAGTAGAACTCTATGACTTCCGACTTTTGAACTATGATGGATGGCCATTAAAAGACATGAACTATGAGCCGAGTCTCCATTAAACTTGCTGTTAAAGATGGATGAAGGATATTGGAGTGACACTCGATGATTGCCTCCTGTGCCACGGGGGTAAACTTTTGGTGGTATAAGACTTTTAGACTTTGGTCCCGTATTCCGAGTTAAAGGCATTACCTCCCGCCTCGGGGAGCATAATAAGAGGATACGGCTTTAGGTTGTGGGGTTACATACAACCCGTTTTTGATGTTGTCCGCTCCCGTCCGGTCCCTAAAGGTGATAAGAATTTCCAATGGTTTTTATGAGTTTTCAGAAGACAAAATAATAAGAAAAAGAATAAGAAAATTCCGAACTAAAGAAGAAATGATATGATGATTTTCATATGCTAAGATATGTTATGAAACTCTATTTTGATCCGCTTTTATATATGTTTATGTTTTCTGCATGTGAGTATCTTGTTGGGCTTTGTTGCTCATTCTTGCTATTTTTCAGATGAAGAAAGGCTTATGGAGGACGAAGTTGAGTAAGGCCCTATGAAGTAGCTAGACGATATAGATGACCGGAGCTGATCTGGGAAGAGTTTAATTTATTTTTCTTTTTTTTATATTTGGAGAAGACTTATAAAATGATTTTGCTGTTCAAGGCTCTATGGATGTTGTTAGTATGTTTCCGTGACTTTTTTTTGGTTAATGTTTTTAAAAGGTTTAGTAAGCATCTCGGACTTTCAAGTCCGACTAACCTTAATGTTGGCCGGCCTGGTGTGAAATTAAAATCGGAAGGCCAGCTCATACAGTTCAGCCTTAGTCACAGTATCATGTGTAAGAAAGAACATTAAAATTTTTATGTCAATTAATATTAATTATCTTTTTAAGACTTGACAGCGGCTTTATGCGTGGAATTAAATCCGGTCCGTCACAGTTGGTATCAAAGAGAAAATTGAGATGCTTACGGTCAATTTGAATCAACACGAAAACTTAGGACAGGATTAGTTACAGAAAAAGGGGGGTTGGTTTTACTTTAGACGGAGTAAATTGTGATAGCCCCCATTGACTAGTTAACTGATGAAAATATTCTTTCAGGAATCAACTGAAGTCACGTCTAACAGAGGAAGGCAAACCGGATGAATTAACAACACTCCGGATAGGGAGGCAAGATACTTGAACCTACTAGATTGGATGGCTGAAGTCGTATAAGCTTTGGCTCCACCAACTCCAGTAACCACCCCAATTCCTATTCATCAAGAGAGGTCGGTCTATGATTGTTTTACTAACGAGTGAGTTCCTGAATTCTTATGGGAACCCGACCCGTTGAAGGCAGACACTTGGATCCAACGACTAAAGAAGGTGTTTGCGGCAATTAAGTGTCCTGTTGGAGACATGGTTCTTTATGCCACCCATAAGCTGATGGGTAAGGCCTACCACTAGTGGGAAATACAGAAGAGAGTTTTCAACGTATCAGATCGGGATATTAGTTGGAAAATATTTGAAGCAGCAATTTTGGAGAAATATTTCCCTGCTAATCTTTGTGGACAGAAGGAGAACGAATTCCTTCGCCTAAGGTAGGGTACTCGCTCTGTGGGGAGTACGACACAAAGTTTACAGAGTTATCTCGCTATGCTCCTTATATGGTGGAAGACCAGGGGAGGAAGGCTAGGAGGTTCTTTCAAGGATTAAGGGATTATATTAGGAGGCACCTTTCAACTCTGACGTTTTTCACCTACGGAGAAGTGCACGAGAAGGTTGTTATCTATGAGAAGGAGTTGGAGAGAGAATCATTGCTCAGGCAAAGGACTTTTAGTCAGACTTCAAGGGCCAGCGTCCTTCTAAGAAAGCAAGACCATCGAGGTCCAGTGGGGAGCAGAACCAATCTGTACAAATTTTTTGAACTCCGGCTAATAATGCATGTGATCATTGCGGAAGATCACATGAAGAGAAGCCTTACTATAAAAAGCTAGGGGTCTGTTTTAACTGTGGTCAGGCTGGACACATGATCAGAGATTGCCCACTCACCAAACAAGCCCCAGGATTCAAGTCTCCTATTTAGCTAAAGTGTTTTCTGTTTCTACAAAGGAGAATGAAACCTCTACGGAGGTAATGGAAGGTACATTTTCTATCTGTGGCACTTCTAGTCATGTGCTCTTTGACTTAGGATCTACTCACTCATTTGTCTCCCATGAATTTTTGAAGTATCTTACGACCCTTCCTCAAGTTCTTGGCTGCCCATTGATGGTCGCCTCACCCACAAGATCGTCTGTAATTTTAAATGTAGTATATTCAGAGTGTCCGATAGAATTAAATAAATACGTGATGCCTATTAATCTAGTTTTGCTGGAAATGAAGGACATCGATGCAATCTTGGGAATGGATTGGTTAGCCAAATATCATGCCAAGATTGATTGTTTCCGAAAAAGAGTAGAATTCGCCATCCCTGGAAATAAGCCTTTCTATATTCAAGGAGTCCGGCGTAAAGAAGCATCTTGCTTCATTTCGGCCCTTCATGCCAGGCACCTGATTGGTGATGGGTGTCAAGCTTATCTAGCCTTCGCTAGTGTGACTACTGAAGGACAAGAATCTCTAGACAAAGGGATTCCTGTGGTGCAGGAATTCGAAGACATATTCCATGATGAATTACCTGGACTGCCACCCCAGCGAGAGTTAGAATTTGGAGTAGAATTAATACCAGGATCAGCACCAATATCAAAAGCACCATATCGAACGGCACCGACCGAGCTTAAATAAATGAAACAGCAACTGTAGGAATTATTAGATAAAGGTTTCATTCGGCAGAGTGTGTCACCATGGGGAGCACCGGTTCTCTTTGTAAGAAAGAAGGACGGGACCATGAGATTATGCATGGATTATCGTGAACTGAATAAAATTACCACTAAGAACAAATATCCTCTGCCCAGGATTGATGACCTCCTTGACCAATTACAAGGAGCTTGCGTATTTTCAAAAATCGACCTTAGATTCGGATATCATCAGCTTCGGATCAGAAAGGAGGATATAGCAAAGACGGCGTTCTGGACTAGATATGGGCATATGAATTTGTAGTGATACATTTTTGTTGACTAATGCTCCAGCCGTCTTTATGGACTTGATGAACCAAATTTTTCAACCATACCTGGACAAGTTTGTGATCGTCTTTATTGACGACATCCTTGTGTATTCGAAAAGCTATGAGGAATATGAGGAGCATTTACGGACTACACTCCGGATCCTTAGGGAGCATCGGTTGTTCGCCAAATTGAAGAAGTGCGAATTTTGGTTAGAGGAAGTGGGATTCCTTGGACACATCATCTCCAAAGAAGGAATATCCGTCGATCCTAAGAAAGTGGAAGCAATGGTAAAGTGGAACCAGCCAACAGCTGTGACCGAAGTACGGAGTTTCTTAGGCTTGGCTGGATATTATAGACGGTTTGTAAAAAACTTCTCCCAAATCGCTATGCCACTCACGCAGTTAACAAAGAAAAATGCCAAGTTTGAGTGGACTAATGATTGTGAGGGGAGTTTTCAGGCACTTAAAGACCGGTTAACTTCTGCTCCGATCCTGACCATTCCAAATGGATCAGGAGGACTGATTGTTTATTGCGACACCTCAAAAATTGGGTTGGGCTATGTTTTAAGGCAACACGGAAGGGTAATTGCCTATGGGTCGCGACAGTTGAAGGATCATGAAAGAAATTACCCAACTCACGATCTGGAATTAGCCGCAGTAGTATTTGCATTGAAAATCTGGTGGCATTACCTGTATGGTGAGAGATTCTTAGTCTACTCCGATCATAAGAGTCTAAAGTATTTATTCTCCCAGAAGGAACTGAACATGAGGCAGAGAAGGTGGATTGAATTCCTGAAGGACTATGACTGTAAAATCCTGTACGAAGCAGGAAAGTCCAATGTAGTCGCCGATGTACTAAGTCGGCAACCTAGTATTCTAGCTAGAATGCAAGTCAAGCTAATGGAGATGCTGGACTGTCTCATGTACTATGATGTCCAGCGTTATGTGCAAGGAAAGCGGATGATTTTGGCGTACCTTCAAGTCCGGCCAGAGGTGATAAATGAGGTAAAGGGATGTCAGGCAAATGATTCTTTCCTTGTAAAGATCATGAGTGAGTTGAATAAAGAATCCTGAAGTGATTTTCATGTTACGCCGGATGGAGCATTAAGGCTTAGGAATCGGTTATGTGTGCCGGACAATAAACAATTAAAGGAGAAAATTTTTAAGGAAGCCCATCGATCCCGTTATACAATTCATCCAGGAGCCAATAAGATGTACCAGGATTTGAAGAAAACATTTTGGTGGAGAAATATGAAGAGGGACATTGTAGCCTACGTGAAAAAATACCTTGTATGCCAACAAGTAAATGCCGAAAGAAAGCAGCCGTTTAGGTTATTACAGCCAATGCCGTTTTTAGGCTGGAAATGGGAAGATATTGCCATGGACTTTGTGACCGGACTGCCAAGGACGCCAAGGAAACATGATGCTATATGGGTTATTGTTGACCGGCTAACAAAGTCAGCTCATTTTCTGGCAATTCGGATGACCTACTTCCGTGATAAATTAGCTCAGCTGTATGTAAACAAAGTTGTCAGGCTTCATGGTGTGCCTGCCTCTATTATATCAGATAGAGACCCTCGCTTCGTCTCACGGTTTTGGAAAAGTCTACATAAAGAGTTGGGTACCGAATTAAAATTTTGTACCGCTTTTCATCCGCAAACTAACGGCCAGTCAGAACGGACTATCCAGATCGTCGAAGATATGTTAATGGCCTCGGTCTTAGAGATGAAAGGAACTTGGGATAATTTCTTACCCTTAGCGGAATTTGCTTATAATAATAGTTACCAGGCCAGCATAAGCATGACCCCTTTTGAGGCCTTGTGTGGAAGGAAATGTAGATCGTCAATCCATGGAAGGAGCGCAGAGATAAAAGGATTTTGGATCCAGATATTATTAAAGAAACGGCAGAAAAGATAAAGTTAGTACATGAGAATCTCAGAGTAGCCTGGAGCAGAAAAAAAGCTATGTAGACCGAAGGAGATCTGCATTAGAATTTAAAAAAGGCGATTTTGTATTCCTAAAGGTATCGCCATCTAAGGAGAAGTACAGATTCGGGGTAAAAGGAAAGCTGAAGCCACGATTTATTGGCCCTTTTGAAATTCTAGAAAGGATCGGAGAAGTAGCTTACAAGCTTGCACTACCTCCGAACATGGCAGAAGTACATGACGTGTTTCATGTATCAATACTTCGGAAGTATGTCCATAATCCTACTCATGTAATTGAGTTTAAACCTTTGATAATTGATAAGAACTTGTCATATGTAGAGGAACCAGTGAAAATCTTGGATCGAAGGGAACAGAGACTACGCACCAAATCAATCATTCTAATAAAGGTGCTCTGAAAGAATCACACTCCCGAAGAGGCAACTTGGGAACAAGAGGAAGAGATCTGAAACAAATACCCCTATTTATTTTCTCAAGGTTAGCAACTTTAATTAAAATTTTGAGGACGAAATTTCTATAAGTGGGGGAGATTGTAACGGCCCAAATTCTAGAACATAGAAAATTCTAATTATCAGTCCTTACAATCCAGTCAACGCCAGTTGACCGAAAAATATAATAAGAAAAGTAAATCGGCCTTAAGATAAAAATCAAGTTCGGCCCTTGCATGAGGAAAAGAAGTTCGGATTTTCTTGATGAAAAGAAGTCCAGATTTCTTTGATGAAAATCGAGTCCGGCGTTTCCTTGATGAAAATCGAAACCGGCCTTGAACATGTTTTGAAATCGGGTTTTGTTCCAGTAAGGGCTGGAGTACATTATAAGGCTGAAGTGGTCATAAAGGACGGAGTGGCTTGGTTTATTGGAGGCCAGAGTAGATTATAGGAAAGCCGGAGTTGATAATCCGGTCAACAGGTGTTGACCGAAAGTCGTGTAGAGGTAATTGAATGTGTTTACATGAGAAAGCTAAATCATGTTTAGTTCAGTGAACCAGGAATTAATTAAGAAATCTAAATCCCGTTAAGTTCAGCTAACTAGGAATTAATGAAACTCCTTGAAAACGTAAAACCATAAATGATCTAATTAATAAGGAAACTTTTAGGAAATGTAGAAGTCATAAATAAGAAACATTCCCCATTGGATTTGCCAATCATTAAATAATAAAATATTCTCTCTGTATTGCTAATTATTAATAATACTCATCAAACCTAAGGCCTATAAATAAGAACTAGATGAGTAAGAAAAAGGTATGCAATAGAATTTCTAGTAAATGGAGGCCAAAAGATCAAGGCAAAGTAGAAGAAACCCAGGCAAGAATACTCACCCTATTTTTTTTAAAATTCATGATTATACATGTTTGCTACGCAAGTATATATGATATTCTTATGAAATTATGTATGTATGATGTTTGCTCTGTTCCGTTGAATTAATAATATTCATGATATTCGGTTTTGACTTTATTCTGCTTAAAATCTAATTATTTGTCAAACTTTGATAATTGCATGTTTAAAGAAAAGAACTCCGCATTATTAAAAGAACCTCGCCTTTTGAAAAGAGCTCCGCCCTTTTGAAGAAAAAGTACTCCGCCTGTTTAAGAAAAAGCGCTTCGCCCTTTTGAAGAAAAAGTACTCCGCCCGTTTAGGAAAAAGAGCTCCGTTCTTTTGAAGAAAATGTACTCCGCCCTTTTAAGAAAAAGAGCTCCGCCATTTTAAAGAAAAGTACTCCATCCTTTTAAGAAAAAGAGCTCTGGTCTTTTTAGAAGAAGAATTCTGCCTTTTTGAAAAGTACTCCGTCCATTTGAGAAAAGAGCTCCGGCTTTTAAAACAACTTCGGCTTTAAGATGGTTAAAGGAAAAGTTTTACGAACTTCAATTGATGAAATTAAGAACAAGGCTAATGTATGTAATCCGGACAGCAAGTGAAACTCTATGACTTTTGACTTTTGAACTATGATGGATGGCCATTAAAAGACATGAACTAAGAGCCGAGTCTCCATTAAACTTGCTGTTAAAGATGGATGAAGGATATTAGAGTGATACTTGAGGATTGCCTCTTGGGCCATGGGAGGGAAACTTTTGGTGGTATAAGACTTTTGGACTACAGCCCCGTATGCCGGGTTAAAGGCATTACCTCCCTCCTCGGGGAGCATAATGAGAGGATACGGCTTTAGGTTGTGGGGTTACATACAACCCGTCCTCGATGTTATCCGCTCCCGTCCGGTCCCTAAAGGTGATAAGAATTTTCAATGGTTTTTATGAGTTTTCAGAAGACAAGATGATAAGGAAAAGAATAAGGAAATTCCGAATGAAAGAAGAAATGATATGATGATTTTCGTATGCTAAGATATGTTATGAAACTCTATTTTGATCCGCTTTTATATATGTTTATGTTTTCTACTTGTGAGTAACTTGCTGAGCTTTGTTACTCATTCTTGCTATTTTTCAGATGAAGAAAGGCTTATGGAGGACGAAATTGAGTAAGGCCCTATGAAGTAGCTAGACGATATAGATGACCGGAGCTGATCTAGGAAGAGTTTAATTTATTTTTCTTTTTTTTACATTTGGAGAAGATTTGTAAAATGATTTCGCTGTTTAAGACCCTATGGATGTTGTTAGTATATTTTCATAATTATTTTTTGTTAATCTTATTAAAAGATTTAGTAAGCATCTCAGACTTTCAAGTCCGGCTAACCTTAATGTTGGCCGACCTGGTGTGAAATTAAAATCGAAAGGCCAGCTCATGCAATTCGGCTTCAATCACAGTATCCTGTGTAAGAAAGAACATTAAAATTTTTATACCCATTAATATTAGTTATCTTTTTAAGATTTGACGGTGGCTTTATGCGTGGAATTAAGTCCGGTCCGTCACATGATGTATGAGATAATAAAAAAGGAAAAACTATACTTCTACAAGTTATTAATTTAGCTCCGGCTCTAAACTTTTGGATATACTGTACAGGTCCTAGACGACATCTCGTTACTGAACTGTTAGTACAGCTAATGCTTCTATAGATTTATGCCATGGATGGCACATGTGATCCTATATATGTTTGTTGTAGAAAGATTTGTGAATGATTGCTAGTTATGTGCTTATAAGTTATCGTTAAGCTTGTCTTGACAGAAGATTTTAAGGAAAAAAAAATCCATTCCGTCAGATTTTGTATCAGACAATTGAGATGCCTTAAAAATTAATTGATCGAAAAGCGAAAGTATAGGATTGAATCTCTGAATAGAATTCCTATAAGAATAAGTAGAAGAAGTTAAGACAGTTAGGACCTTTAAAAGATTGGTTCTTATGATAGGTTAGAAATTCCTTAAAGCTATTGAATATTTCTTTCTCATTCCATTAAATCCTTATCCTTATAATCTTGTGTTTACCTTGATTATAGGATGGCAAGTAGAAAAGGTAGAAGGAATGACCACGGTGGCGCTAGCACGCCCTATGATAAAGAGGCCGCTTGTATTAATTTATTGGAAAGGATGACAAATGTAGTAGAATCTGTCGAGCAAAAGCATATGGCTCCTGCACCCGAGCCAACTCCGACACTTCTTGGTCTCACGACATATGATAGATCCTATGTATATTTGTTATAGGAAGATTTCTGAATGATTACTAGTTATGTGCTTATAAGTTATCCCTAAGCTTGTCTTGACGGAAGTTTTTGAGGAAAAAAAAATCCGTTTCGTCACAATTGTAGTAGAGTTGCTTGACATGTTTTAAGAGTTAAGTTGGTTGCTAATCATTCTAATCATTAGCCACCTTGCATGTCCTAAATCATAAACAGAATGTTGATTATACTAGTTCATGTTGATCATGCCTTGTAACGGCCCAAATTCTAGAATATAGAAAATTTCAGTCATCAAGTCCTTATAATCCGGTCAACGCTAGTTGATCGAAAAATGTAATAAGAAAAGTAAATCGGCCGTAAGATGAAATCAAGTTCGGCCCTTGCATGACGAAAAGAAGTTCGGATTTCCTTGATGAAAATCAAAACCGGCCTTGAACATGTTTTGAAATCGGGTTTTGTTCCAGTAAGGGCTGGAGTACATTATAAGGCTGAAGTGGTCTTAAAGGACGGAGTGGCTTTGTTTATTGGAGGCCGGAGTAGATTATAGGAAAGCAGGAGTTGATAATCCGGTCAACAGGTGTTGACCAAAAGTCGTGTAGAGGTAATTGAATGTGTTTACATGAGAAAGCTAAATCCTGTTTAGTTCAGTGAACCAGGAATTAATTAAGAAATCTAAATCCCGTTAAGTTCAGTTAACTAGGAATTAATGAAACTCCTTGAAAATGTAAAAACCATAAATGATCTAATTAATAAGGGAACTTTTAGGAAAAGTAGAAGTCATAAATAAGAAATATTCCCCCTTGGATTTGCCAATCATTAAATAATAAAAATTCCCTCTGTATTGCCAATTATTAATAATAGTCATCAAACCTAAGGCCTATAAATAAGAACTAGATGAGTAAGAAAAAGGTATGCAATAAAATTTCTAGTAAATGGAGGCCAAAAGATCAAGGCAAAGTAGAAGAAACCAAGGCAAGAATACTCAACCTATTTTTTTAAAATTCATGATTATGCATGTTTGCTACGCAAGTATATATGATATTCTTATGAAATTATGTATGTATGATGTTTGCTCTGTTCCGTTGAT
>JAODPA010092919.1:0-23131 GCA_025585075.1 Nepenthes mirabilis | reverse complement strand
AAACATGAAAAAAAAAAAAAACAAAATAAAATCAAATCTCAATTCATGAATCTCTAAAATGTTTGCATCAACTCTCCAAGGTGGCAGAAACTAGACCCTATCAAGTAAGAAACCTGAAGCTTATGTCATCAATTTCCCAACCACACGCTAAGTGGTAGTGCAATTCTCCAACGACATCCATAGACAAGTGGAAGTGGTAGTTGAAATTTGATAGTTCTAACAACTCCTTCCAAGAGAAAGGAACACAGCTCAGACAATGGTTGATCTTGACTCCAATAGAACTCTAATAAATCTAGGTCTAGTGGCTGAAATGTCTATCTAGTAATCCATGGACACTTTGAATCTGGTCAGCCTACCCAATGAACAAAGAAGCATTGTACACCTTCAACAGTGAACAAAATCTACTCATTTAAAATAACCTTAATTTTATCTTCATATTCTGGTGGGGTTGGAAATTGTGTGAATTGGCAAGGTCTCAATATTTGGCTCATCTAGGAGAATTATAAAAGAATCATCTGGCGGGTTGTAACTATCTTTGAAGCAATTAAGTCCATAATATTAGAAGTATGGTAAAAATTGAAGTAAAATGAAATATCAATAATATAGGCATTTGGTCCAAACCGGTATAAAATTTTAAATGGGCCAACACTATAAGCCAATAACTTAGAAACAAGGCTAGGTGGGCGCCACTCGGTCTAATTCAAATTAAGATATAATCCCCAACATTGAAATCAATATTGGTTTATGCAAGTTAGCGTGAAATATATATAATGCATTACTTGCTTTCATTTGTTTATTTATCTAGATATGCAAGTCATAAAAGTGTTGTGCAAATGCTTCAACCGACATGGACACAGTAACATGCAAATACATCTAGATAAGGTATAAAAGTTTTCTAGGTTTGCAACCATTCACAACCTCAACATGGGCCCATACCTATAGACTTATTCACAAAGCTAATATACACAAGCCATACCGTAGGAATAATCAGTTCCCAATTCTTCATATCTCTTTGAACCAAGCATCTCAATAAGTTGACCAGACTCTTGATAACAATCACAGTTTGAGCATTTGTTTTTAGGTGATATTTATTGAAAAACTCCAATCTAGTGCCAACTATATGCTATAGGATTCTCTAAAAGTGACTTGTAATACAAACATCCATGTGAGACAATGGTTTTAGAAAGACCAAACAACCCTACTCAGCAAAATAATATTTGACAACTCATGAAATATCAGAAGCCTTACTATAAGGAATGAAGTGAGCCATATACGGAAAACGATCCACAATAACAAAAAAATGACTCACCTTGGAGGTAAGTGAGAGTCTTTACACAAAATTCACGCCCAAATCCTCCCAAGGTCCATCTTTCTTAGGAGTCAAAGAGCTAGTACATCACATGGACTTAAGTTCTCACCAAACAAAAAAAAAAAAAAAAAAAAAGAAGAAGGCCCTAGTGAGAGAGTCCCCAAACTTGCCTTTGGAGCTTAGCATGCTTCATGGACTTCCTAATATAATCAGAGAAATTTAGGAGAGTTGCAGTAGAGACAAAATCCATGGCATGTTCAATATCACACAAATGTGGAAAGTCATTTGGAATGTCCTCATGAAAGACATTATGAAAGTTCTTAATGACCTGATAGGCCAGATTGGGTCTCACCACTAGAGAATTAGAAGGAACTTTTATAACAATAACAGCAAACACAATAGATTTGCCAAAAACTATACGCTCAAACTCTGTAAAACTAATGATATATAGTCTTTTAATCCCTAACACATCCTTTCCTTTATTGCTATTAATACGTTCAATACAGTAGTTCTAAATATTCATCTGATTGGACCATTTGCGAAAGTAAAATTTTGTAACATATTTGAACATCCCATTAGTAAGCCAACATGGCCCAATTTGTTAGATTCCAATATTATTAGCCGATTTGGGCGCATATTTGTAATGAAACCTAAGTGGGGTGTCATCATCATTATTATCCAAATCATTAAACCCTTCTAGCTTAGGTTCATAAACTTGTTTTCCAAATAGTCTATCCTCATTCAGTGCATCTTGCTCTCCAATAAGTAAGGTCTTATTGGGACAATTAGAAGAAATATGTCCAAAGTCTTTATAATAAAAACATTGCACCTAGAAGTTTCTTCTAGAGGATTAGATACACTTACCTCTTCTAGCTTAGGTTCATAAACTTGTTTTTTGAATGGTCTATCTTTGTTCACTTCATCTTACTGTCCAATAAGTAAGGTCTTATTTGGACAATTAGAAGAATATGCCTAAAGTCTTTATAGTTAAAGCATTGCACCTGAAAATTTCTTCTATAGGATTAGATACACTTACCTCTTCTAGCTTAGGCATTCTGTGTTGTGGGATGATAGCCTCACACACTAACCTCTATGCTCTCCATGGAGAGTCATCAAAACCAACTCATATTCTTGGAATATATTGTACACAAGGTCAAGAGTAGTAACAACCCTAAGAACAAGCTCAATTAAAAAATCTTCTTGTAAACCTTGCCTAAATCTACTTATGGTAATAACCTCATCCTTAACTATATGACCGCTCATTTGAAACTCATTCAATTGAGCCTGCATAGTTGATCACATACCAATTACCCTGCCAAAGGGATTCCACAAGTCCAGTAAATTACTGATGTTAGAAAAATGCAAGTATTTCCCTAGAAGGAATTGTTTCATCTTGGCCCAACTCTTAATAGGTTTGTTTGACACTTAATAAGAAGGTCCTCAATACTCACACAATAGTTAAACATTCCCAATCAACTTGAGGGTAGCAAATTACACTCCCATATCCTCAAACACGCTGTACAACTCAAAGAAACAATCCTTATCTTGAACCTATTGAATAAAAACCCAAAGGTCTAGGCAATCATCAAAAGTAGAGGCATCTAATCTAATATAATATTTCTAAAAAGTTATTCCTAATCTCCTTCTCGGTTGTAATGTCGAGTCATGTGGTCAAACATATGAGGTACCTGGCTATCCTACTTACGACAATCGAACCTCTGGTCGGATGCATTAAAATTTTCAACAACTGATAATTGAGGTCCTATGTTTAAAGCGACAACTCGATTATCTAGTGCAAATTTGTATAGTGGGCCAGCTTAGGTGGCCATGATATGATTTTGCAATTGTTGTTAATTGGTTGCCAACTAGGCTAGTCATTGACTTAAGGTTTTAAACTTATTAGGGACCATGCTTAGGTCTATAGTATTGTGCTTTTCTCTCTCTCTCTCTCTGTCTCTCTCTCTCTCTCTCTCTCTTAAGGTTCAATATTTAGGGCTCTAAATGAAGAAGGAAAAATGCGGCAGCTGGGATTTTGGGCTTAGTTGGTTTTAAGGCCCAATATTTTCATCATGACGTATGAAGTCATTATTATGTATATTGGATTAATATGAAAAATAATTATATGATAAAAATTTAAGGAAAAAAGAATCGAACAGCTGGGGAATCAAGGCAACAACTAAATGGAGCTTGTTCCATGCTCGTGCGTGTTTGAGGTGGTATGAGTCCATCTAGTGCACACCTATGAGGCACTCGTGTAGATTCGACAAAATATGCGGTGCTTAATGCACGCCTATTGCAGCATTCATGCACAGATTTGACATAATGCGGCACCTAAACCGTGCCTAATGCTATACTTGTGTGTATTTATGGTTCGAATACGTTCTTGACCAGCGCTCACATGCCATTTGGGTATACATAGGGATTCCAAGCCAAGTTCAGGCATTTTGCATGGCAAAAGTGAAAGAAGAGAGAGAAAAGAATAGGAGAAGAGCAGGGAGAGAGAAAGAGAAGGAATGAGATCTTGAAACTTTTTGAAATTAGATCTATTAGATCAAATATTTAAAACAAATATTTCTAAACTCATTTTTTGGTATATTTCGGAATCCTTTAATTTTATTTACAAAACTTGTTTTATTATACATAAATGTCATCCCTTGCACCCCAATTTTAAATATTGTTACATGCATGTGGTTTTTACTACATTTTTAAAGTTTTGTTAGGTTTTACCGAAGGTTTGAATATTTGGCTTGTTTTTCACTTAAGACATTCCAAGCAAGTATTTGGTAAAGACTCTATTTTAATATTTGATTTGATATTTATACTTTCTAATAGAGTGAAAAATTTTAAATATTTGTACTTTTCCCATAATAGTGGAAAAGTTTCGAACATTCGTTATATAGTCCCCCATTTGTTGGTTTTATTGAGAACTATTATAAGAAATTGATAATAATAATAATATATTTAAACGTCTTAATATATTAAACAACTTGAGAACTACACCTATCATCCATAGATGGAAAAAGAAAGTGACAATTGATTCCATCTATAAAAAGTAATTTGTAGATTGCCCACCTAATGATCTAACTAGTAGTGTTTTGACCTAAAATTATTGAAAGTATGTGCAATCCTTCCTCAAAATTAATCTTTTGGTCCTAGACTCTCAGATTTTAACATGATTTGAATTTTAAGACTTTTTACCAACATCGTATTTAAAAGTTTTGAGATGATTGGCCATTTGAGATCACAGATTTTGACATGATATTCGGATTTACTTGAATTTGGTCATTTGAGACTTTTGGAATAATATAACTTGGGCATTTGGATAAATTTGTACATACTATATTATTTGTTATTCGTATATGTATTATGAATTTTGCATACGAAATCATGATTTGGACTATGCACTTGGAAATTTGGACATATTGGATTTTCACGGATGTTTTTAATTTTCAATCTTTAAATCTATTTTATTAGCATGATTTGCACAAATATGTATATACATACTTGCTGAGCTTTATACTCACAATTTGCCATGTTTTTTACCCATTTCAAATTAGAGGGTTTTGGATTACTTGCAGAATTCAAACGGAATAGATCTGAAGATTTAGTTATTTATTCGTATTCAGATTTGTATTTGGGACTTATGTTGGGATTATTGTCGACTTTGTTTATTATGATATGCATAATTTTGAAGTATTGTTATTAAATGGATATTTATACTGATATTATATTATGATAGTTTAGATATTTGTTGGATGCTTTTCCTCACTAATAAGTTTGATTTGAGCAAGTTGTTATATCTATTGGTTGGAGACCGAATAGAGTTAATTCGATCAAGTCCTGTGGCCGTTGTCAAATATTATTATAGATATTACATTGTTTTGAATTTGGTTTGTAAAGTTTGACCCGGTATTTTGGTTATTTGAATTTTAATCATTAGGGGGAAAGAAATTTAATTGAATTTATTTATTATTTAATTATCACCTATTCATGCCAAGGTCATAACACTGGTGGTAGTGGCGGCAGCTAAAGTGAAGGGATGGTCCACCAATGGTGAGGAAGAGAAGGGAACTTTTCTGACAGGAGCTATTTTCTCAGCCTCTGCTTCAAGGCTTGTTTTAGTTTTTTTCCCGAGTGTCAGTTTTTTTTTTTGCAAAGTTTTTTTATCTTTTCTTTTTTTTTCAACACTACACTTTTTTTCATTTCTTCTTTTTTTTTTTTTTACCACCTCTACAAAAACTTATTTTTTCTTGCTGCAAGATGAACTAGCAGGAATTTTTTCCTTCTTTTTTTTTGCACATTTTTTCTACCACCTCTACAAAAACACCACGTTTTGTTTTTCTATTAGAAGAGATGAAGCAACAAGATTTTGGTGATGGTCGTGTTGATGCAGTGAGAAATGGGATTGGTTCTCCGAACTGGAGACAATATGATGATGTAAGAATCAAGACTCAAAAAAAAAAAAAAAAAGTCAAGTTGGACTTTGACATCAAATTTGATGCAAGGAATGGGAAATAGAGACAAGATAAAGAAGGGAAAGGGAGAAGGGAAAAAGTTGAAAAGAGAATAGGAAAAAAAGGAGAAGCAGAGATCACATTAGGAAATGATGGGGAAACACAATTTCTTAATATTAATTCAACTTATCAATGACCAATCACACAATAAAATTAAGGTTTTGATATAGAGACACTCTATTTCTTGGTCAATTAGAAACAGGCATAATAAATAACAATAACCTAAAATAAGGAAACAATAAAAACAAAATATAACATTCCATAGATATCCTAGAGATTATCACAATTATAAAATTTTATAAATTTTCAAGATATGACAAGAATTGGGAAAAAAATAAAACCAAATCTCTATGCATCAATATCTAAGATGTCCACATCAACATCATATAACAAGATTTCATTTCTCATACTTCTATCATTATCCCAAGTGATGGTAATCAAAATGACTATACTAGTCTAATACACTTTCCTTTTCTTCCTATATGTAGGGAACATGGCTCATCGAACTTCTTTTCTAATGATTGAAAGAAGAGATCATCCTTCAACCTTCCAAACTGTTCCGATAAACGTCCCTGCACCTATTCTGACTCACCTCGTGTCAGTCCCCCAGCCTCTAGTTGGGTAACAGGAGATAAAAGAAAATGACAGTTTACCCTAATCATAAATCTCTGAGTTTAGAGGCTAGAAAGATCATAGAAGTTCATCTCCTGCCATTTGAATCCAGCAACAAGTGTTTGATTGATATAGAATAAATCAGATGCTAAAGCCAGCTCCCCATGTTTATAGAACAATGCTCTAAAATTCATTTTCCACAAACTTGTTCATGTCAAGGCAGAAAGATAATAGAAAAAACTAAATTGCACAAGTTAATAAGCAAGACAGCAGCAGTTAGATCATAGCAGGAGGAAAACAGGAAGAGGAGTTCTTGAGAAGTACCAATTCCAAGGCATGGTATGCACTTGCAGATAATCTCTTTCCCTCTTTTATTGTAGTAGCTGACAAATCCTGACCCTTGGCAACTTCGACACATTCCAGTCCACTCATAAACCACTTGCTTGCAATCCTACAACTCCCAAGACCCCCATAAAGGAGGATGGGAAAAGATTAGAATGCCATTCTGGACCTTACAGATATGATGTTTCTATAGGCAGATAGTGGCAATTCAAGTTTCAGCTTCCAATCTAATCAATTTACTATTTAAAGCCAAAAAATCACAAATCTTACGAACCTGATAAACATTATATCTTGTATGTCTTGGCAGAATAATGGGTTTTCAAAACCCACCCAACTTCCCTCCAAAGCTGCAATCAGGAACCAACCTCCTTCCCTCTCCAGCAACTTTTGCCTTCCAGCAAAAGCTGCCGTATCCCAAACAACTGTAGCAAAAAATGGGTCCCAAACACCAATCTTGAAAGAGTGCATCTTTGTGAAAAATTCACAAGAAAGTTGAATCACCACATCAGAAATTTAGGCTAAACAGGTCAATCAGAATAGGTTGGGACATTAATAGATTGATCTTACATCAGAAATCGGAAGAACTAAGAGGACAAAGTAAGAGCTCACTCCACTAGTAAAGACTAGAGTGGAATGTGAATAATGGGAGGAAATGTATACTAAAGATGCTTCATATAAAGAGAAAATCAGATATCGCACGTGAATGCATGATAATTTTATTTTGACAAGGATCCTATATTCATTCAACTACTTTACAGAAAGTTCATCTTTTTTATTTAAAGGGGGGGGAAAAAATAATTCTTCTGTCATTTTGACATAGAAGTCGATATATCATCCAAACTACAGCCATTTTCACAGGATTTATGCAAGTTCTTTGAATTTATACAAGCTCTAGGCCTTGTTCTCAATTAACATACAAACTTTCTCAACAGATATCTATATCTTAGTGCTATATTAGCCCAAAACTATACATATGACAATATCAGCCCACAACTATACATATGACAATATCAGCAAATGAATTCTTTGATTGGATGACAAACTGAAAAAGTGTAAGGGATGTTACTAGTAGGAATGATCTCGTTGCTGGTGGGGTGATGATGTTGCTGAAGGCAAAAAAGGGGTAAGACTTTATCTCTGATACCAATTTAATGTAGGGAAGGAGAAAAGTAGGGAAGAGAGACGGAGGGATAAAGACAAGAATAGAGATCAGAGGGGTAGAGATAAGAAAGAGAAGAAACCAAATGGGAGAGGAGGAATGAAGTCACAATTACTCGATTTCACAAAATCTCAAAACATTCATTCATTCATTTAATGATTCAAATAATAGAGTATATGGTCTTTACAAAGAGAAATTCTAGACTTAAGATAATTTAGTAACAAATTATCTATTTTTAAAAATAAAAGAAATCACAATAAAATTATATAAGTAAGAGCGAATAAAATCAAACCAGAGTCTTGCCCAACAAGTAAAACAAATAAAATAAACACTAATAAAATTAGAATCTCTTCTAATCAAAATCTCTTGGAATATTTGATGTCCGCATTATTTTGTCTAAGTACCATCAAGGCATCAACTCAAAGCAGGCAAGTATCCATAGATTCTGCTTTTTTCTATAAGTTTCAATACTGAAAAATACAAAAGGGGTTGAGAATTTTCCACTTTACTGAGCTGTGATTGAAAAGTGATAGCTGAAAATTTAGATACCGGATTCAACATTGTCTTGTTGTGAGCCATTGGACCTTATGTTATCCTCACTCAACTGTGTGCATAGAGAAATTCTTATCGGAGTAAGCATGTTTGAATGTGACTAGAAAAGCTATTTTGGTTCTTTCATGATGATCATGATCTCTTGATTTGTCTGAGGTTGGACAAGTTAGTGTAACAAAAATACAAACTTTAGCATATAGGAGTAGCAAAGAATATATTTATGAAACCATGAGCAAAGAGGAAGATGAATGAAAGAGATCATTGATAACAAGGACCATGGAAAGGTTTAAATAAGGTGTGAAGTGAGAACTTGCCACATTCAACCATACATCTGACTATATTATCTAACATGGACGAAAATATTAGCATATGTTTCGGTATTAGTAATAGTCGCGGCCATATTGGTATAAAATATATCAAATAATAATTATCGATATTGAACATATCGAAAAAATTTTTTTATGAAAATCATAAGCTAACAAGGCTATGTTGGTCAACATATCGGCCAAATATTACCAATATAGAAATATATTGTGATATTATCACAGTATCAAAAAATATTGATATCAAAAGATCCTCAATAACGATACATATGGCCAATATTTGCATCAATGTCATCTACAAATAACAAGATAGCGTACCTTCAAGGGCATCATGTCCAAGTGGCTAAGAAGCATAGAGGTTATGTGCCATGTAAACATAACACGCAAATAGAAAACGTCGGCATGTATAACTTATGTGTATACAGATATATATGTAGGATAAATAATTATCTAGGAGATTCTAAAAAATTTTAAAGTAGCCTAGAGAATTATGAAAAATGGATAGACATGTACTTACTCTAGAATGTTCTTGAGTAAAGATGATATAGGAGATTCTAAAGTATTCTAATAGATAAATTTTTATGAAGAATGTACTAAAAGGTAAATCTTAGCCATTAATAGTAGATGATGAAAAGATAATCCTAACCGTTGGTTGAGGTGTGGCATTCCTATGTAAAGAGATAAACTCCTTTCATTTGGAACAAATTCAGAAAGCTCAACAAGCTCAAGGAACTAGAGAGCAATCAATTCAAACAAATACAAGTAAAGTGAAGTCAAAGAGTTGTGTGTAACCGAGGAGTGACTAATCTTGAAGAGTTGGAAGGTTAGCTTCTGAGGGATCTTACAGGAGTGAGCGTTAAAAAGGTGCTTTATACTCTTACACTCAACTTTTATAGTAAAAAGTATTGTATCTCTATATACTTAGGAGTAAGAATATTGGGAAAGGCTAACTTATTTACATCACAAGGGGTGTGCCAAGTAAGTGCTGCACAAGTAACTGACAGAAAGTGTCACTGCGTGACAATCAACTCCAAATAGCCAAGACACATGAAAATAGTAGTTAGGGTTTGTTTTTTGCAATAAATTATTTTTTAATACTAAAAATATTTAAGGATATGGATTAGATTGGCTACCTGAAACATAAGAACCCTTACTGGAGATATGGGATAGTGGATCTAATGATTAACAGAAACATTGATATCATCTATAACAAACTAAGTGGGTAAGAGAAAAATAAAGAAGAATATCTACAAGACAGATTATAAACTTTGGCACACAATAGGAAACACATAAGAAAATGGAATAGGACTTATAGTAGACAAAATCGTAACTGATAATGTACTAGAGATTGTATGTCCAGAGATAAAATAATAAATATTAAACAGATCATAGGGTTAAACCCTAAAAATGTAAAATGGAAGGAAATATTAAAAAAAAAAATTAGGAAGATTTGGATGGTACCATACAAAAGATGTGGAAGAAAAAATTGCTGCAGGCAGAGACTAGAACGGCCTTATAGGGAGTGTTAACAAGGGTTATGAACAAGTACAGCGTTTTGTTTTTGAGATAAAATTATTTGAGGGATAGGTTTTAGAGTTTATTCTATCTTATAACCTCGTAACACTCGGTAATTGCTTTAAGAAAAATATTGAACACTTTATAACTCTTAAGAGCGGACCAAATAAAATTATTTTCAAATGTAAGCAACTAAGCATTACAAGACGAAAAGAAATTTAAGTATGAGAGTGCGACATAGTGGAACATGAAAGGAGAAAACATAGTATAATTTCAAGACAAAATGTCTAAAGAAGAAATCTGATTGTCCATGACTGAAAAGATGCAGAAAAATGTATGACTTAAGATGATAAATGGTACCTAGGGTTTAGAAAAGGAAGTCATAGGAGAATTTAGATGAAGATTTAGTGCTAAAGAAGGTTGCTGGTGAACTGAGGATGTCCAAAATGCGCTGAAAACATAAAAAGAGTGCTATAAGACTTTACAACTACTAAAGAATATTATATTTTCAGATATTTGGATATTATTCTGGATATTCAGAGTAGTATCTGGATCATTTATAGATACAATATCTTTCAGAATGATTTTTCTTAATAACATATTTATAGTCTATAAATTTGGGTCTAATATTTAGCAATAATATTATTTTTAACCTGGTATTAGAGTTTTCCTATGTTCGATCCATCAAATTCAAAAGTCTTCTATTGTTAATGGACCGCTATCCTTTTGGTACTCCCTGCCGAACCCAAATTCCATTCTTTGATCTTTATTTGTCAATAGGATTTTTCTTCTAAGATGTATATTTATTTGATTATTCTCCCATTACAAAATCCTTTTATTTGGCTACTCTCTGCTGCAACATGAATGGAAAGTGAGCAGTCTCCTTAGCAATGCATGAACAGGGTGTAAGGAACCAATTTCTAAAATATAGTAAATATCAATAATTAAATTAATATAAGTGAATCTAGGTCATAGAACATGGGAGAAATTGGATTAAAGAGCCCAAAGACCTAGAACTGACAAAATCGGAAGCCGGCATTGTTAACCTTAAAATCTTAATCTGTAAATAAGATTCGAGTTTTAAATTATAATAATCGCGATTTATTAAGTTAATATAATCAAAATTGAGGTCCAATGATGTGAAAAATTAGGTTAGAAGGGTCGAAACGGATCCTGGACGGCACTTGCGCAAAGTTGGCTCGTTGCAGACCTAACCCGCGCTTAATGCACACCCGAGGCACGCCCAGGGCGTGATTTCCAGCATCGTCATGCCCGAAGCATGCCTGTGGTGGGCCTAGGGCACGAATTCCAACGTAGGTCCGCCTGATACACGTTGGCGACGCGCTCAAGCGTTCATTCCAGTGCTGCCGCGCCCGAAACTCGCCCAATTGGCGCTCGAGCGAAGGGGTTTCTGCCTTTGTTTACTTTGTTTCTCTGCTATTCAGACGTGCATGAGAATGCACACACCAGTGTTTGTATTTGTTTGGTAGCTGCAGACTGCATGCAACACTTTTCATGTTTGTTTTATAGTTGGAGACCACATGCAACAGTTTTCATGTCTGTTTTGTTGATAATAGGACACTGCACACAACAGAATTAGTTTATGTGATAATGTTGGGTTCGGATATCTATCCACATACAGTTTCAAGTACTTCTTCTGTTACTTTGTTCCAGCTTCCTGCTTTGCGGAGTTTCGAATTTTGTTCACATATAGTTCTTGTGTTCCTTCAAGAGAGAAGATTGAGACCAGACTTTGCATCATCATACATCAATTTTATTTTTAACAGCAGCCTTGTACAATTAATGAAAATTATGAAATATACAAGGAGGCAAAAATCTAGCTAAGATGATAGGAAAAGCAAAGCATATAGCTTTTAATGAGTCATATGCTAAGCTAGGTTTCAAAGAAAGAAATAAATATACAAATTAGCTAGGGCAACAAAAAAGAGTAGGATACTAACCAGAAAAGGGAGAAAGGAGCAGGGATCTAGGTTATATTAGGTAAACAAAAGATAAAAATAATGTATGCTAGAAAAAGACGAAGACAGAGAAAAGATGGTTGAGTTATTTCAATAACTTAATCAATGAAAATAGAATAGCAGATCTAAATCAAGAAGTTAGTGAGATGAAAAAAGAATAAGAATTTCAAAAATCTTCATCAAGAAACTGAAGACCTAAAAACTTAAGCTGTTAGGTGAAGGTCCATAATGATTTTATTGTCTAATACCCTCCTAAGCAAATGCCATTTTAAGCAAATGCCATAGTGTGGATTAAGAACAACCTCATCCTATACCATATGGTGAGAAACAATTACAAGAAAATGAAGGCTTTAGGAATCAAAGTCATGACCATGATAACATGCCCAGAAACCAATAAATTTAAAACCTTAAGTTGGAAGGTGTTAGGCCAGGAATGGCTTATATACTAATAACATTCATAATAATAGAGTTCAAGAGGTTGAATGTGAAGTTAAAATGATGAAAATGAGAAATGGAGTACAAAGTTTGAAAATATTTAGGAAAGTGTGGGATGAAAAAATTATTCAATACAATTTTAAGAATTTAAATAATGTGTGAAAGGTGAAACAATTTGGTTTTATGCCTGGGTGATCAACCACCCAAACTATATATCTTTTGAGAAGGCTACTAGAGAAATTTAGGGAAAAGAATAATAATTTACATATGGTTCTCAATTATCTAAATAAGGCTTCTGGTAGGGTGCCTAAGAAAGTTGTGATGGGTGTTGAAAATAAATGAGCTAGTAAAAAATATATAAATACTACTAGGGCCAGAACTATAGGAGGCAATACTAAGGATTTTCCTATTACGATAAAACGTTTGATAGATCAAAATAGAGCAAGTATGGAAGCAAGTTAGTGCATCAGATCGAGGCTCCAGGATATAAAAGACTAAAGATAAATAAAAGCAAAACAGAATCCATAAAGTGTAATTTCAATATTTCTAAATAAATACATAAGTCAAAATTAATTATTATCAAACCGTTCCTAAAAATAATAGATTTTGTTTCCTTGAATCTATTATTCAATAAAATGATGATAACAATATGACATGGAAAATAGAATTCATGCAAATTAGCTAAAATAGAAAAGTATATTAGATATACTTTCTGCTTGAGTAACACCTCTAAAATTGAAAATAAATTTCACAAGACATCTAGTAGACCTACTACAACTTTTGGATCATAATACTAGGCCACTAAAATTGTAAAAATAAAAATAAAAAAATATGGTTAGAGTCATGGAGATGAAAATGTTAAAATAAATTGTGAGACTACTCTAAAAGATAGCATAATATAGCCATGTAAACGTCACACCAATAAGAGGAAAAAAATGAGGGAATGATGATCAAGATGGTTCGAGCTCTTACAACATTGGTCAAGTGAAGCATAGGTGGAAAGAAGGATTAAGGGATGGATAGGCCTAAAAAACGCAGAATGGGGAGATAAAAAATACTTTGAAATTGCTCCTTCTTTCAAGAATGCTGCACTAGACCAAGCAAAATGAAAGAAACATATTCATATATCCAATCCCATTTAGTGGGGCTTTTAAGACTTTGTTGTTGAATAAAAAAGAGGTATTAAAATTCTTATAGGCTTTTTTTTTCCTTATAATCTGAGAAGTGATTGATTATCTATTGGACAACTCATCCAGGATAAATTTTTCAAAATAAGTAGAAAATCTAGATGAACAAGAAAATAATGGTTAAAAATTGCATCAATTTCCTGAATGAAAAATAGATACCAACACATTTGTAACCAAAAGGCAAGGATTGTAATCACTAAAAGCACAATATGAAATTGAAGAGTAAAAACAAACCAAATCACAAAATGTTATCAGTTGTGAGATTAAGGGAAAGACCATCAATAATTCAGCAAGAACAAAGGGCACACGACAATAGGAGGAAATGCTAAGAATTTTTTATTATGATAAGAATGCATCAAGAGGCGACTTTAGTCCTGACCAGTTTGCCTCAATTATGGCGCAATGAAGAAGGTGTTTGGATCTCTATGCCATGTCAAGGCATGATGATGGTGGTGATGGCTCGATGGGCAGCGAGCTGACAACTGGGAGTGGTGGTGGCAGCAGCAGTAGTGTGTGGTGATGGCAGTAGTAGGGGGTGATGATGATGGTGGGGTAGTGATGGGATGGTGGCAGTGGTGCAACGGTGGTGGGGGTGGAGGGAGCAAGGGGTGGTGGCAGTGAGTTTGGACATATTTTTTCTTGTAAGAAGGGTATAATGCTCTTTCACTTTAATTCCTTGTTTATTCTATTGTTATTCCTACATATCAAATATTAGAAAATTAATTCTCAACTCAATTCTCACTTATTCTAAGCAAACAACCAAACATGACAATATTAATTCTCAACTTTATTTTAAACTTATTTAAATTACTAATCATAGTTACTCTATTCCTAATAGGTGAGAAAAGGATGACTAATATGGTTTAAACACTTACAAAGCAGGACAAAGAAATACAAATGAGAAATAGAGATTCTCTTTAGATTGGTGGCAATTAAAAATGGAGAAGCCAAGAAAACATAGAGTGGACTGTCAAAAAGGATATGAAATTGGTTTTTCTATCAAAGGATATTTCACTAACCAAGAGGAATGGCAAGGGATTCATATAGTTACACTTAGTGGGATTTAATACTTTATTGCTACCGTTTTATGTAACAGGTGATGCATTCTTTTGGTTTTTGGAAAGATCACTGAGGGTTAGTAATTGGATGACTTGTTTCTAGAAACACATTTACTTTTCCATTAATTAAAAAACTTGCTGATGATAGGACATCTTATCATGTAGTAGCGTGAGATTTGGGAGAAATTCAGAGATTCATATCTGATATCCTCAATGAAGCTGCTGCAAAACAAAGTGGTAACTGACTGCTCCTCTCATTTGGGAATGATTGTTTCTACATGGAATACAAAAGACAACAAATAAGCCTCATGAACAAGTAGAAATAAGGCTATTTATTACCAAGAATGTAGGAGTAATCATGAATTTTTAAGAACTTGGAGCCAAGACAGAGCATTTTCATAGAACAATAGGCAGTTATACAAGGATTAGGGATGCATGAATAATTAATGTACGCAAAGAATGGCTGAATCCAGGCTTTGTGGAGCAAAGCTGTTGCCTGTTTTGTGTTCATTAGTGGATCCAGTCAAGTGGTTCATTGTCAGGTCATGGCACTATATGGTTCCTTCAACTGTGTGGCTTCTAATCTCTATACCTTGAATAATTCAGCAGAAGACCCTGTGGAACAATCCAGTTGAATTTGCCAAGTGTTATGCTGCATGGATCATAATGGGGGCCATGTATGAGTTATTATCTCCAAAAGAAAGGGACTTCTGGTATAGATGTTATTGCTTACAGAAACATCACTTGTTTTATAAAGATGGTTTGGAGGATATGAAAAGTATCAGTATGTTCTCCACTAGGTGTTATAATCATGAAGATGACAATATATTTAGCTGTAAGCTGGATAACGACCAAGGTAATCTTCAACAATTCCTTCAATTCAGTGCCACTGAAGTAGTGTTCAGAGAGCCTGACATCTTATATCACTCTCCTACAGTGGTTTTCCAATGCATCTCCGATGGTGGTTGGTATTCTTGAAGATGTCAAGTTTTGTGCCAACAACCCCCCCACACACAAGAAAAAAACATTATTCAACATGCAGGATGATCATCCCTCATTTGAGGAGATTGTGCAAGGTATTTGGGAGAAGCCTGTCCAACGATGCATATCATGTATGGATTTTGTGAAAGGTTAAACCAGTTGACAACAAAGCTCAAGCAGCTGAAAAGTGCTCATTTTTTTTATGTCTCTAAGAAGTCAGAAGTGACTGGGGCGAATTACTTTGTATGCAGTGGAAGTTGCAAAAAGATTCACATGCAAAGGGGTTTCTAACTAATTAGAAGCAGAAAAAAGCCACTTCAGACAAAATCAAGGGCACAATGGCTTAGGTTAAGGGAATCAAACACAAAGTTCTTCAATGATCACACGAAAACTAGGAGCAGCAGGAAATAGATCATTTGTCCATACTCCAGTCTCTGAACAAAGAAAAAAATTGCAGATCAGGAAGGTATTGTCATTGACAAAGTTGGCTGGGTTGCTATTACCACAAGGCAAAGAGAGGGAGATCATAAACTGACAATTAGTTCGGTCCAATTTCAGTGTCTTCTGATTTACAGCAACTCAGAAGAGGAAATTGATTGTTCTATCGTCTGTCCTCACACAACAGCAGATGGACTTTCAAGGCAAGGAGTCATTGCACTCCGTGTTAAAAAAGGGCTATTTTCCCTATCACCAACGACAAGGAACTGCACTGCATTGTTACTCCACCTTTTGATGATCAAGAGATCCTGGGGTATTGCGGGGCTAGGAAAAACACACACTTCTTCTATGGTAGCATATAGATGTCAGACAAGTTCAGACATGGACACCATGCTTATACACATTTGGTATTTTTTTAAATTTAATTCGGGCACATTAGGGACATGTTCTGAGTTTTCAAACACTCTAGAACACAATCAGACGTGCCAAGGACACATTTTTTTTGCACTTTTTCAATCTTGAAAAAAAAAAGGAAGCTTAGTGTTGTCCAAATTAGAAAAACTAAAAAAATATATTCTTTTTTGGGAGGGAGCGCAATGATTGAACCCATTATTTACAGAAAATACAGAGTGAGAGCTTGCAGTAGTCTAAAATTCTTTTAACTATAAATCATAGAGCGAGAGAGATTAGAAACGGTGTCTTCTCACCCCCAACCAAGAAAATAGAGGGATGGTGAGATAGATCTTCTAATATGTAATATCCCATTTGAATGGATATGGACTTTTGAAAGTTTAGAGTAAGATAGCGTTGTTTTGAAAAATTATATCCCCACATTACTAATAAACTACGGTTCTTGGTTAACATATCCATAGCATGGCATGCCCAATTTTTAGAAAAAGTATGTATCATAATCCATGTCGTGTACGTATCCTGTGGTTGTGCTTCTTAATCATTGGGGAAGGAGTCAACAAGGTTGTCTTGGATTTTTTTTATATGACAGAAAGCTTATCCAACAAATTAATTCTAGAGTGACCAACATTGTTCCCAAAGGAAGAGCTCAGCTAAGATGATGATCTTGCCCTATTCTGCTTGTTATAGTGACATATATAAACATATTGTTAAGATCTAGCTTAGAGCCTCCCAGGTGGTGCCTTGCATAGTTGATTAAACTAAATATGCCTCCTTTAAACAGATGTGAGAAGACTTATGATGTACTTTATGGCCTTGTTCCCCAAAGAAATTTAGGAAATCATGTCACAGTCTATGTCACTTCTGCTAAAGTCTCTGTTCTCACAAATGGATTATTTCATGGCTACTTTGAGCGATGAATAGATAGTATGGGGCCCATGTCCCAATATTTTTTGTGCTTTCTATGGATTTTTGGTCCCACAAGCGGAATGCCATGGTAACTAATCCAGAATTTAATTTTTATGCAACATGTAAGGAACTCAATATCACTCACGTTTGCTTTGAAAGGTGAGTATAGTAAATAGTTGAGTGGATCATTCCGTTTCCACTCAATGGGAGTCCTTTGGAAGAGTAACGATTTCTTCGGGAGCATGGCGCAATGAAGAAGGTGTTTGGATCTCCATGCCATGTGGCAAAGTACTTACTAACAGGTATCTCGGAAGGCCTTCATCAGACTTTGGATTATCTATTGGGCAGTTTTAACCACTAATTGAATGCATTCTATCTAGAGTTAAATACTTGCTGAAATGCTATCCAATGCAAGTCAGATCCAACTTGGAAAAGCTACTCTCTTCTCTACAGACCTACTGGGCACAAAAATTCATTGTACCAAAAGGGAATATGTCAAGATTGAACCTGTGTCCGGATTTTTTCATAGCGTAGCAGTGATACAAACAATATGAGAAGCCCATATAATAGGTGTAAGGTCTGAAGACCAAAACAACACTCAGAGTGCGATAGCACAAGTAGAACCAAGCAACTTTGCTCAAAAGAATATCAGCTAAAAAGGAAGACAGGCTTTCCGATAATAAGCGTGTACTTGTTGAAATTTCATGATCTTTTCCTCGAAGCCATTTCTTACGATGAGATTTGTGGCAATTGGAAGCAGGGATGTGTACTCATATAGGAGGCTTCCTGCTTTAGTGACTGAGCGTTATAGCAAAGAATATCAGGTTAAACAGGTTTAACCAAACATTGGATTCCAAAAGATAGTTCTATTAGTTGCTAAGAGTAAGTTGCTGACCAGAGATAATTCGATTCGAAGGGAAATGATATTAAATATATTATTTATAAAAAAAAAAAAACTAGTAGAAAAGATGAAAACACAACTAATTTACAAATATTGAGACATCAAAAGTAAACAGAGAAAGAGATGGTATTCTTAACTGACAACAGAACCATCCATTAATGAAGAAAGGAAGCATTGTTACCTGAACTTCAGGGTCGCACCGGAGCCGACGATCGATCTCTTCGGGGGGAACTGGAGACGAATCCGGGTAAGTCATGGGAAGGGGGAGAGCATCAGAGTCGTCAGCCAAGTAGCTCTCTCTATCACGGGACCACTTCCTCTCTGTTGTGTTGGCCTTGGAATTCTTGCTATTGCCCGCCACTCTTCTCGACCCTTCGGCTGCGACACACTCAGTTTCGCGAGAAATCTGAACCCCGCCAGCTGTGAAGCCGTCGACGGCGCCGGGGAACTGAAACCAACGGGGAAACAAGGGCCCGACAGGGAGGTCGTTCGCACGGCAGCTGATGGTGAGGGAACGCGATAATAGAGAGGGAGAGACAAAGGAGGGTTTCGAAGCGCGCAAGATGGAGGTCGAGTTTGCCGGAAGCATTGGATTTGATTTTTCGAACGTTTTTCTCATTTTTTCCTCCTAGGTATATTTTTCGGACGTTACAAAGTCGCTGTATGTTTAATCCCCGTCGTCGAGGTCATCGAAGTAATTTTCAATTCTCCCAATGTCATGTTAATTTTCTTTTTCAAGATTGCGTTTATATTGTACTTTTTAGCAACAATGCTGCTTTATTAATTCGCTCGCTACGATCTTAGCGAGTGGAGACCCAGCAAATGTGTTAGGAGTGAAAATGCATGTATGGAAGGCTAGTAATTTTTCCATGGCATCTACTCCAAAATCAATGTTGATAAAATACACAGCCATCAAACACGAGTAAAGGAAAATAGAAGTGGGCGTAACTAGCTCTCATCTAATATAACGATCATTTAAAGTAGGATTCGAGCTCAAATATAGTGACACTAATCTAATGTACCATAAACAATAAAGTTAAAAGGTCCAGAATTTATACCCAAATTATCTTTTTTAATATATAAATTAGTATAAGCTCAAAAAAATAATGAAATAAAAAATATTACTCAATCCTTGAAATTCACTATAAGACTTTTGGGTTTTTTGAGAGATGAATCCTTTATGATTCAATTATCGAACTAAATTCGATGTTTGTAATAGCGAGGTGCTAGTGCTCTCCCTATGTGAGATATTTGCTTGTGAGAGCATGGATAGCTCTTTATTCTTAGAGATTTTAGGACCTCTCTAGCAAGTGCTATCTTTACAATAATTTTAGACCTCTCTTATAGTAAGTGCCATCTTTGCAATAATTTTGGACCTCTCTTATAGTAAGTATGGCTTTGCCTTCAATCCCCATAGGGTTAATGAGAATTTGATGACATCTATTCAATGAGAAAGAGAGGAATGGGAGAGTTTTATCAGTTTGTTTTTTCTCTTGAGAGCTAAATCCTCATAAATAAGGATTGGTGAGACGTTTATAAGTTAAAAGCCAAATGTAATAATTTTAAAAGAATTTATTGATAATTGATCAATTACGAATCTATGGTCAAGAATAACTATATTGGTTAAGATTTTTTATTGATATGGTCATCCTATCTCATTATGTATCCACTGAGCAATTCTCCTCTTAAAGATATCGAACATCTGTTTAACCTATCAAACGGATTAAGCTTGAATCTCTGTTGATTCTTTTGAGGGATAATAAATAACACTTGCAACTGAATACTAATGTGCTTTTTGACCATTAACCTGGTCTTTATTTGTTATTTGACATGCCTTCTACCGCTCAATTAGGTTAGAGGTAAGTAAGAGAGCCAAGGATGTCCTTTGGGTCAGTATCCTCAATGAGTTTAGGTTCAACACACATAGGTATACATCTCTAACCCCCAACTTTTAAGACTGGGGCCCTAAGGAGCTATCATGATGGGAAGTTCTACTCATTTTGTCCTCATCATGTGGCCCCACATGACCTCTTAACTTTGACATGATTACCCTATCTTCTTGTTGCCTCTATGCCTCTTTAAATTTTGAGACTTTCGAATTTTAACATGGCGTTTAGGTATGCTTTACATTATCAACTGCATCTCGGCTTATACATAGATGCATGTGTGTCTACTTAGGGTACCGCATTGTTCTTTGCAACTTTTCTTTTGAGTCTTCACCGAACCTTCTCCTTTGCTTTGTCATCTCTGCTTCTATAGAGGCCACTCATTCTATTAGCATCACTGCTGATCCTTCGAGATCACCTTCCATTTCATAGCTAGGGTACATGATAGCCTATTCGATTTTGGACTATTGTTGCGCAACTTACATAATCCCTAGGGGCCATGACACCATGGGGCCTATCTATGAGCATCACACCTATGAATTGCCAATGGGCTTCATTATTATTTACAATAATGTGCCAAAGAATTGGGTTAAATTTACTTTATGCTTGGAATTGATGGAGGTTTTGAATGCCTTCAATATTCCAATGATGCGTTTTCGACCTACCATGGTTAGATACCTAATCTCTCTATATGTCTTCTTCTAGGTGATGCTTACTCTGATGCTATCTCAACAAGTGTTTTGCATCTTGTAGGGCCAATTTTGATGGTTCTATCTCAACATGCAATCTAGTGTAGAGTTTGATAGCCCAAACTCTGATTACATCAAAAACTAAAAAGATAAATACTTTTTTCTAAAGAATCTAGCAGGTTAGAGCCTTCATTTCAGGATGTTGTTGATTAATCAAGTGTTTTGTAGCAATCTCAACAAGGCCATTCGTGTAAAGATTGACTAGGAGTTTGACTGGATCCCCTTATGCTTTGCAGACCAAAAGTCAATGGTGGTTTTCATTGATGAAGTTGATGCTTGCTGACACTAAGATGAGGCAGCAGTGTAATGGTTGTGGCCATCTTTGTATCACCTGATGTCCCCCGCGTCTCTTTTCTTTCCTTTTTTCCTCTTGATTTTTGTAGTATCTTATAGCAATTGTGATGGTTTTTTTGTAATAATTGTACAGTTTTACAGATTATTGAATAATATTTTCTTCTTTGTGTCTACTACTTTATTCTTTTGTACTTTGCTTCGGTTACACCTTTACCTTTGTTTGTTGTAAGAGTTTGGATGTTTTGACTTCTAATCGTACCTAGGACTCTCGGGTTGGAATGTCTTTGACCATTTTAGTGTGCTTCACACTACCTTCTTTTTCTACGTTGCCCTTTATGGGCTTCTCGAGCACTACCTCACATGGGCCTTCTTAGTTGCCTTGTGGAAAATTTTTAACTCAATTTGTGAGACATTTTAGCCTTTTTTTTTTTTAAGTTTTCAACTTGGAATTAATAAAACGTCTTAACTGTTTTTACAAATAGTTTTTGGCTTGATCTTCATAAGACAGCTTGAACATTTTTACTAAGTAGTGGGCTAAGTCTCATGAGGTTTCTTGGCCACTTTTGTAAAAATTTTACTAACTAGGCTCAATCAACCCTTACCGAGTTTTTTTTCCAACTAATGTGGGGTGCCCTAAAGTGGACAATCGTTGGTGCCTCCTGTAGATCACCATGAAACACTCTTAATATTATCTCCTTACGGGACCTTTATTAGCCTACTTGGATCTCATTCGGGAGTCTTGGGGTTACAATTCAGGTGTTTGTCAAGACCATTAGTTGTATAACTTGAAAATAGTAAGGTTATTAATGCATAAATGATATACCAAATTGGCAATTAAAAAAACAATGCAAGATGTTTATAACTAAAAATATTAGTATATGTATATTTTGTTAGGATTTACAACCTAGTAGATTATGGGAATATTCTTGTTGGTTATCCTACATGATCACATAGCATGTTGCAATGCAAGTATAATTATTTGTAGCTCATATTTTTGTCATGTTATTGTTTTTTAACAGTGAAGAGCTATGACTATATGTTTCTTAACTGTAGATGCTTAGTGCTTAGCGGTTTGAGGGTTGCACCATTCGCTCAATTTTGACTGCTTTTATTAGAAGTATTTCTATTAGTTAATTGAGTTTCATGTTTATAGCAATTTTTTATTGAACTAGGTCTTTAACTTGTAGGTGTTGTATTTGATAATTGTCATTATTACGTATGGTCATTCTCATGTTTGAGAAAACTTATTTTGTCAAACTATTTTTTGATAGACTTTATGCTCCTTAGGATTGGTTCCCTAACTTAGAGGAGTCGCGCTTTTAACTTACTATTGTGGTATTAAGCTACTATTTGTCGTTATGCTCTGGTTTAGAGGTTAGAAATGTCTTGGATTTCCTCAAACAAGTCTAAATATTATCATATGGCCTCCTCGTTAGAAGTGGGCTCAAAAATAGATACCCTGAAGCTAGGCAATCCCATTTTCTATCGGTGATTATCTTCACCTTGAAGCAAAATGTCCTGCCTTATATTCCAAAATTTGAGTATATTAAATTTTAATTCTTAATTAGTTTAAATTAAAT
>JAODPA010092908.1:0-15936 GCA_025585075.1 Nepenthes mirabilis | reverse complement strand
CTTTCAACATTGAACCAAGCAAACCAACCATTTCTTTGCCTAATTATAAAGTGGAAGAATCTTAGACAGACCATACTGCTGCTGGAGTTCGTATTGTGTAACAATTACGATTTCGAAAGAAAACAAAGAAAAAAAAAAAGAGAAAATGCAAGTTTTACTACAGATCACTTCTTCATGTTCCCAAAGAAAAAAGAGATTTCAGAGTTTCTCGTATTGTGCCACCAAGCGGGTATGACCTTCTAGGCGAGTTGTTGATTGATATCCTTCTGGGCCTCGTGCTCAAGCTTCCTTAGCGTTGTTGAACTGAGCTTCTCTCCACTCATTTCTTCCGATACCAGATCTACGACTTCAATCTGCAGAAAGAACACAAAAAATCATAGCTAATTTGTTACAGTTAATCACGACAATTTTGATTATAACATAATAAGAAAGAAATTTTTTAATTGGATCACAATATCAAACCACTACAAGGAGCAGCTCACTTTTCTGTTTCGAAATTAGACAGAAAATAGAAGGATGAGGACTCAAAATTCAAACCTTTAATTGTGAAAGTCCCTTTTCGGTTCTCTTTCTATTGACTGAGAGTCCACCAGGCAATGTCTCCTTGCTGCCAAACAACCCAGATGCAGTAAGCCATTCACAATAGCTTCCCCAACAAATTGTTTAATGATCAACAACATGTGTTATTAAAGCATCGAATCGACTCTTGTTTCACAAATAGCATGATATTCATACCGACTACAGTAAGTTCCTTCTTCATTCGTCTCCCTTATGAAGACGATCTAACCATAAAAGACATACAGTCAGGTTACTATTTCTCCCTTTAGAAGACAATCTAGCTACACTAACAGGAACTTGAAGTGAGCAGCCAATTTAATTAACTTGTTCATGCCAAATAGAAACCACAAATTACATGGATTTGGAGCATCTAGCCACATAA
Source organism: Nepenthes mirabilis (assembly GCA_025585075.1). Lineage (NCBI taxonomy): Eukaryota > Viridiplantae > Streptophyta > Magnoliopsida > Caryophyllales > Nepenthaceae > Nepenthes > Nepenthes mirabilis. Next base: position 14,996 of record JAODPA010092908.1, on the reverse strand, counting down.
ACCAAGGCAAAATTGAGTCGCCTTTCCACTTTATTTGGGCCAGTAAACTCACCTGACAACAATGGCCTCCAAATTTTCATCCACAATCGAAGGGCCATAAGGATCTGTAATAGCTTCAACTTGCACAACAAGTTCTGGTTTAATACCCTGCGGAAGTATTAGCAGGAAAAGCAAAATGAATTTTGTAATACAAGCTGACACAAAAGGATGAAAGGTTTACAGCATATGTGGCATCCATGGAAGAACAAGCACAAGATGATGGGTGAAAGGTCAGTGCCAGTCAACAAACAAATGCAACAACAGTCATAGACATTCTAAAATTTTCCTCATTTATTTCCCACATACATGCCTCACTGATTTTCTGGGAGGAAAAGTTACCAGTCTAGGAGTTCACACATGACACAATGTCGTATCAACTCTCTCTCTCTTTTTTTTACATATTTTTCCATACCCGATTGGAGGGGCATTGATATCTCAAAACTGTGTATAAACTAGAATGCATAACACCAGCCGTTCGAACTTCTTCCCAAAACAACCAATACAAGAGCAACGAAAAACAAACATGCTCGGAAATTGTCAAAAGGATCATGAAATGAAAATATCAGGCTGTTTGTACCTTGATGTACTCTTCCACATTGCGTATCCTTTTTTCAATAGGCTGTATCAGTTCAGCAAACTGCAAAAGTTTAAAGAAGGATTACAAACTCATGACAATCTTTTGTTTATTCAGAAAGGATAGAGGGAAGCCATAACAGGTTATGTCCAGAAAACACCTCAAAGAAAATTCCTATAGAGCAACATTACTTAAAAAAAACAAAAAAAAAAGAAAAAGATTCAAAGGGCCATATGTAATGAGATCTAACCTTGCACCAACTGGAATTCGTAATGTGCTAAGACACTTAGTTCTCCATAACCATCAATTGTTTATATAGATAGAATCTCTATTGAGAATTTTATGGAAATGATTTTTGATCTAACAGTTTCACTTCTTCTCATCAAATTCGATGAGCAAGATTTGCATCATCTTGTCTCGCCCTCCGTATCAATAATAGCCGCATCAATTCCCAAAATGCAGGACTCCCCAAGGTTGGAGGTGTTGGATTTGGTCACTCCCTTGTGGATTACTCAACAAATGAAAAGTCATCAAAGGTTCATACGAGACTTGTGCAAGGAAGTGCATACACGGCAAGCGATCGGCCAGACAACAGGTTGGCCTGCAGGAGGCCAGCTAGAGAAGTTAGCCAGCTGAGAGGAGAAGCTGGCTAGGGAGGCCGGCCGGCTAAGCTGAGATGAGGTCGGAGAGGCCAACCAAGGGCGCTAATGCAAAGTGGCGATCAGGCAATGCCAATTCAGAGGGGACTATTTGGCAGAGTTGGTAGACGACTTTGCAGAGTAGGCAATTGTCGAAGTGGCAATTGCCGAAGTAAGCATTTGCCAAAGTGACTAATTTGCCGGAGTGGGCAAAGGCCAGAGTGGACTGTGACCAAAGTGGTTCTGACCACTGATGCAAAGACATGCTAGGGCAACCTATCTAGAAAGCTAGCAAGTGACTTTGCAGTGTAGATAGTTGACTTTTCAGAATTGGTAAATGGCTTTACAGAGTAGGTCAACTGCGGGGCAGACAGGTAGCTTTACAGAGTAGGTAGTTGTCTTGTAGGGCACACATCCAACTGGCAGTGCATGCGCCGTCTGTGAAAAAGTATGGGAATTGGTAAAAGCGCGAAAAATGACAAAGCTGATATGATAAATTCTTTACAAGATTAGGCCAGGTGAGCAGATGAGATATTGGCCAGGCGTTGTTATAAAGCGTACTAGGCGCTTCAGAAGATGGTGTGCGTGAATGACATGTGGGTGAACTGTGTGTAGAACGGAGGGCGGAATGGAGCAGAAACAAAGTGCAGAAGGGAGTTCTCGCCGTTCGCCATTCACCACCACTACACTTGTAAAATTAGTGAGTAGAGAGCACCACCAGTGAAAGGAAGAAGAGAAGAAAAACAATGAAAAAAAGAGGGAAGGAGAGTTTCCTTACTCTAAAGATTGTTTTTCTTATTCTATCTCGGATGGATTGCTGGTATTCTATCTCGAGATTTTTATAACTGATTTTACATAGTAGAATTTTCAGAGTTTGTCCCGTAATTTTTTCCTTAGTTGAAAAGGGTGTTCCACATTAAAAATCATTGTGTATTTTTATATTTCTTATACTCACATTCTTGGTGGCTGACGACGACGAGAAGTTCGGATTTTTCCGCCGCGCCGGACCAGGGTGTATTCAAGTTAAACCCCAATAAGTGGTATTAGAGAAAGGTTATAAACCTTCGATTTGATGGCATCATCGTCGTGGAGCTTGCCATTTAGTGTGGAACAATTTAATAGGCAAAATAATTTTATCCTTTCGCAAAAAAGGGTGAAGAATATTTTGACCCGGAAAGGAACAGTAAAAACACTTCGGATGAGGGAAGCACTTGGACAAGTTCAACCAGATTGTAACGCAGATGTCGGCTATTGATGAGAAGATCAAGGAGGAAGACAAAACGTTGGTGTTGACGGCATCCTTGCCTGCCACGTACCATCATATTATCACGACGCTGCTGTTCGAGAAAGACATGCTCAAACTGGACGAGATCATTGCTCATTGCTTATGAATGAGTCAAGGTGAGACTCTAGGGGGGCCGACCTTACTTGTGACGGCCAGCAGTCGGGGACATGGGAAATTGCGGGACCGAGGTGACAAATTGGAGAGAAGCAACGGCCGATCCAAACTTCTGAAAAAAACGTGTTTCCACTGTGGCAAGAAAGGCCACATGTGGTGGAACTGCCCGCAGAGAAAGCAGGAGGAGGGCAGAGGCGATTGTCAAGAGAGGTGGGATCATGATAATGATCGGGCAACTATCGCTCTCTACGGAATCCTCCTAGTTGTCCATGTGAGGGAAACACAGAGCCTACCGAGCAAGGAGACAAGTTGGATGATGGACAGTGGTGCCTCACACCATGTGATACCGAGGAAGTCTAACTTCATGAGCTATACGCCCACAGACCACGGGGTATTGAAGATAGATAATAGTGGCTTATCGAGGGTTGTTGACATTAGGAATGTTTGCATGCGGACAAGCAAAGGAAAGAAGCTCATGTTAAAGGGCGTGCGACATGCCCCGAATTTGAGGTTGAATATGATTTCAATTGGGAAGCTCGATGATGAAGGCATCCAGACGGCGTTTGAAAACGGTCAGTAGAAACTCACCAAAGGTGCCTTGATTATGGCAATGGGAAGCAAAAGATCATGACGGTACCGGATAAAGGCTTGGGTCGCCAATGATGAAGCCAAGATGACCAACAGGAGTATTGATCAAGGTGACAGGAGGAAATGGCCAAGGTGGAGTGCAAGTGGAAATGATTCAATCGCGGAAGAGAATTCAAAGGGAAGTGGGACTACTCCAGGGTCGGTGAAGCGAAAGAATGTATCGTTCAGGCTTGCAAAAGCCGACGTCGGGATCCTAGTTGAGGAAAAACTGTCGAAAGGCAGGCGATGACAGTCGTCGGATAAAAGCGAAGGTTCCCTCACAAGGTCATGAGGGAAAGTTTGATGGGTTTGGTCATTCTCTTGTAGATTGCTAAACAAACGAAAAGTCATCGGAAGTTCGCACGAGACTTGTGCGAGGAAGTGCGTGTGCGGCAAGCGGCTAGCCAGACAGCAGGAGGTTGGCCTGCAGGAGGTTGGCCAGCTGAGAAGAGAAGTTGGCCAGGGAGGCTAGCCGGATAAGCTAAGATGAGGCCGGCCGAAGAGGCCGACCAAGGGCGCTAATGCAAAGGGGCAACCAGGCAATGCCAATTCAGAGGGGATGACCCGGCAAGGTTAGTAGATGACTTTGCAGAGTAGGCAATTACTGCAGTGGCAATTGTTGGAGTGAGCATTTGCCAAAGTGACCAATTTGACGAAGTGGGTAAATCTCGGAGTGGCAAATGCCGAAATAGGCAAAAGCCAGAGTGGATTGCAGCTAGAGTGGTTCTCATCACTGATGCAAAGGCAGGCCAGGGCAACCTGTCTGGAAAGCTGGCAAGTGATTTTGCAGCGTAGATAGTTAACTTTTCAGAGTTGGTAGACGACTTTGCAGAGTAGGTCAGCTACAGGGCAGGCAGGCAGGCGGCTTTACAGAGTAGATGGCAATCTTGCTGGGCATGCGTCCAACTAGCAGTGCATACGCTGTCTGTGGGAAAGCGCGGGAATTGGTAAGAGTGCAGGAAATGATAAAGTTGGTATGATAAATCCTCTGCAAGATCAGGCTAGGTGAGCAGATGGGATATTGGACAGGTGTTGTTATAAAGCGCATCAGGCGCTTCAGAAGATCTTGTGCGTAAACGATGTGTAAGTGAACTGTGTGTGGAACGGAGGGCGGAATGGAGCAAAAACAAAGTACGGAAGGGAGCCATCGTCGTTCGCCATTCAGCACCACTATACTTATAAAATTAGTGAGCAAAGAGCACCACAAATGAGAGGAAGAATACAAGAAAAACAAAGAGAAAAAGAGAGAATAAGACTTTCCTTCCTCTAAAGATTGTTTTTTTATTCTGTCTCAGGTGGGTTGTTGGTATTTTATTTCGGGATTTTTGTAACCGATTTTATATAGTGAAATTTTTGAAATTTGTCCCGTGATTTCTTCCTTGGTTGAAAAGGATTTTTCACGTTAAAAATCATTGTACATTTTTGTATTCTTTTTACACACATTTTTCGTGGCCGGAAGCAGACGAGGGGTTTAGGTTTTTCCGCTGCGCCAAATCAGCGTGTATACAAGTTGAACCCCAACAGGAGGATGCAGCTGTCACCTAACCACCACTCATGCTCGTAATTTTTTTTTTTTTTTTTTGCTACAAAGTATGTGATAGTTCGATACCAACATTAAACCCATCGATTCTTATCTCACTCATGATACTAAAACCATCATCATGTTGAGGCACGTCTAAAGTCTAATAATGCATTGAATTTTTGAGCGTGTGAAATAGGAATTCAAGTGCTTGGGTCCATTAGTGATGATGCTAGGAGCAAGTGCTCCATGACCTTCCAATTCTGTATGTTGTTGATGTTGACATGGAGGGAGGCGTAGTAGCCATAACAACGCTCGGTGGGAGTCAACATGGTTGAATGGAATTTGTGGAACTTGGTTGTATCCTAGCATATCATGGTGCCATAGTTACATAGAAATGTCCTATTGGCAAGCGTGAGCCTGCTGATTGACTATCTTATTTGATATCATGCAAGACACAATAAAGCAACTGTAAGTAGCTGTGAACTAGCTCGGTGGAGTAATCACTTAAAAGTAAACCTGGCGAGGCCTTCCAAGAAGGTTTCAACTTGATAAGCCTGGTAGGGATAGGGGACAAAATTGATTACAGTCATAGACTACGACAATTAAGCATCTCATAGTGGCGTGGGTACTGTAAATGTGTGGCCTACCATTATTAACTACAAGCTATGATGTACATGCAACCATTAAGATGAAGCCGCAAAATCACATCCCTTGCGGTTATTGATGATAAGCCCACGACACCATGAAGGTTAGATATGAAACTATGAGAAAGAGTAATGAAGACGTAGATAAAATTTCAAAGGGATTAAAAATTCAAGGCTACAAGTCAGAATTATTTCCCGGGGGAGGGGGGGGGGGAACTAAATTTTGATATCATACAAACTACGGTTCAACAAGAAATTTCCCAAGCATTTGTAGACAAAGGAAACCGCAATGGAGAATGCTCTAATGTTAACCATCCGCTCCTAGAATTATAATCAACGTGTACATATTATCACAAGTTCCATTCATAGCCCCAATCTAGTGAAACTATTCAACAGTAAGAACACAGGGAAGGAAAGCACAGAGGTTGGAGAAAACAACTAGCTATCAACTCAAGGATTCTTCACTGAAAACCGGGAAGCTGTGATCACTGGTAACTAAATGGCCACCGCTGTCTACATTTTCAATCAATATCTATTTCCACATATCATAAAAACTTTCCAGCTTCATATGATTCAAATCTCCCTAAATTTAACCCTCAGATAACGGTTGTCAGAAATTGATTACCTGTTTGTTGGTCAACATAGGTCCGTCACAAACTCCGACGACAATGCGATCTCTGGCCAGATCCGCCGCCGCCTACGTCAACATCTCACTATTGCTCCCTCAATCAAATTGAAAAAAAAAAAATCATCCATAACACTAAGCAGAAAGAGAAAGCGGGAGGGAGAGAGGAAGAAGAAGAAGTGAGAGTACCTTGAGGAAAAGGCGATGGCCATCATGTAAACGATCGAATGTTCCGCCAAGAACAACCGCTCCATATGAATTCGATGCCGAAAGTTTCGAATTCGAACCCGAACCATCAATCACAGGCATTTGTGCGGGCAGAGAAGGAGCGAAGGGGCCTCAGGTGGTGAACCGTAGAGGTTGAACTGCAACAATTAGGTTACCAGACGTTCCTACCAACGTCGTCTAAACAGCAGGTAGAAGCCAGAAACAATTTAATTTCGCAGAAAATATATATATATATATAAGATAAATCCGGATTATTGTATCACTTTATAACGTTTTTATTTATTATAAAATATTATATTTTGTTTTTAAAATAAATTTAACACGTGGCTATTAAATTACACTAGCTATCTTATGAATTACAGTAGAATAAATAAAATTCCGCTATGTATTTTCTAAATAAAAATATGATATGTTTTTGTAACCTCCTGCACAAGATGAACACCTTTTCATTTACCTATGTTTCATCCTGCATAACTTAACAGCTGCATGAACAATCCACTCATGGGAACATAGAAATGTCAGATGGACTACTAGTTCATTCTTTATTTCATGATTTCCTAGACATTCATCATTTCATTCATATTGCATCTTCCGAATATAACTGAGCGGTTTCGATGTTTTATTCAAGAAACGGGGAAGAGTTTTACATCTTCGAAATAAGCAGCGGGACACTTGCAGTGTTTTCGCCAGTTGCGGGCTCAAAGACATTGTGCTCACCGTAGCTTTCCAGAACTCGTATCCTGCAATTCTCGGCTGCTTGTAGCCCGGTTGAGTATGCACCATGAACAAAGCCGGGATATAGTGCACTCGTCGCCTCCCCGGCAAAGAATAGATTATCAATCGGGATCCTAAGTTTTTCATACGAATCATGTGACTTCCCGACTTTATCATAGCTGTAGGATCCAAGAGAATTAGGGTCAGAGCCCCAGCGTGACAGAAGGTATTGAATCTGCATAAAAATCACGAACATCACCAACTAATAAGACTAGCTAGTAATGTCTTAATGACACATTCGGATGATATGAAGTCATTTCATCCATTCATCTATTCTCATGTAGACCCATTAGTATAGATAAATAGATAGATAAAATGTCACATCAACTAGTATCCCTCGTGATACACGAAAGAACCTCATGAGCACACTACTAAGATTATTTCAGTTGAAGAAAAGAGAATAGGTCCTTGCAAAGTTGATCTACGCATGTCTATTAAAACTATATCATTTCCTCTTGAATACCCTCGATATGCTTTATTAATTCTTGTGTGGGCCAATTAGTATGGATCGATAATGAATGAATGAGACATTACGCCATACGAGTATATCCTAACATTACTCTTGAGACTATGCGTAACACAAAAAGAACCTAATGAATATACTACTATAATTATTTCAATCAAACAAAAGATAATACTTCATTACAAAATTAGATGTTCACATACACAATATCCGAAACAATACACGTATTAAAACTATACAATTCTTTCTAAATACCCTCAAGGCAATTTGGACGATCTAGAGTCATTCTATCTATCTGTCTATTCTTAAGTAGACCTGTTTGTATAAATAAATGAGATGTGACATTATCTAAGTATGCTATTCTAATGCCATATATGTGATACAAAAAGAACCTAATAAACAAACTACAATTATTTCAGACCAGAAAAGAGAATACTTCCTCAGAAAGTTACATTTTCACATGAACGAGATCCTAATTACTGGCAGAATAAAACTATACCATTCCAAGTGCATATTCTAAGGCGAGGATGGGAAATAAGAGCACTAGAAGTTGACTGGTTCATCAATTCGAACAACATAAGAATAGATGTAAGGATTAGAACGTACCGGGGGAGAGGCACCAGGAAGAATTTTTTGCAACTGCATAAAGGCAAAATTGGCCGCGGCTTCATCGGACATTTTCTCGATGTCTTGAGCAAGCTTCCCGGCAGGCATGTAGACGAGGACGGGATGATTAATAGCCTTGTGAAGATTCAAAAAAGAGCTACATCCATAGGAAGTATCAGCAACTACTCCTAGAAACTCCACATTTGGCCAAAAAACCTTATCGAAATGCATGACTATCTTGTTCTCGACCCCGACCCCGAGATCGGAAATGGCTGCCTCCTTCCATTCGGGAAGCCTTGGCTCAAACTTTATAGCGTTTGACTTCAGAACCCCGAGAGGGATGGTTACAATGGCTGCATCAGCGACAAATGTGCTACCACTTTCTGTAGTCACTCTCACCCCATTATGATGCCTGAAAATCTCTGTAACTCTGTTAAGGACAGAAGACATCATTATAGATGAATCCTGTAAGGATGATCCTCTCATTTTTTATCATACCTTTTAAGTTGATAAAATAAAATCATCAACTTTAATAGTATCAAAGGAGCTGTCCAACAAAAGAAACTACGAGTACAAACTAGTGAGGTCATACCAAGCTCATATTCATACCTATGGTTCAAGCGAATATCTAAACCTTTAGCGAGGGTGTTTATCATGGGGCGGTACCCAAAGACCATGATCCCATTTCCTCCCGGGAGCAGCACTTCCTACACATTAAGAAAGTAAATAATATTAAGGAGAAACAGAGATTGTGAATCACATTAACAAGAAATTTTCACTCTATAGAGGAAAAACGGATTGACAGTATTCGATCTAAATCCCATTTTATTGGAGGATTGATCCTTTAAACATGTACCAAATTCATTCCAAGTCCATGTTTAGCAAGAAGCATTTTGTTGCTTACACTTTTATGTAAAAAAATGGACTAATGCACGTGGCTTGTATAATGAGGTTTGAGAAAGCTCGGATGTATAAAATTTTGTCCTAAATCATAAGGGTTGACTCCATTGTTTAAATCAATGACCTCAAAGGAGAAGACTTAAAAGGACAACACAAAGGCCCAATATATAGAACTTTTTTCAAAGTCTGCTTTGCAATAATTATGGCCATAGATAAAAATATTAGTATCGATCGCGATTATATTGATATTTGATATATTGAATAATACTACTTATCAGTATCGAATAACTCAAACAATTAAAAAATTTTTAAGAATTGTAAGTTGTCATACAAATATAAGCTGTATTATGTAATATATCAGCCAAAGATCGATTATATCACCCCCCCCTTCAAAGTTCAACTTATTCAAACGAACAAAAGCACGCCAAAGAAATGAGTTGTTCAAATGCAAAAAATGATGGCTTAAATGCCGATACAGAAAACAACTAAAAGATGTCTGCTCTGACAATAGTCCCTACGGTCAAACTTACATATCATGCAATGGATATAGTATCAGTAAGTCTGGTAACGTAGGTTTCCTCAACTGAGAAGACAGACTATAGTCAGCGGAGACTGTATACACAAAATAAATGCAAGAAATACAGAAATTTTATTTCCCTTTGATTACCACAATCATAATAGTATTGCATGCGCCAGATAACTAATCAATGCTTCGATCTTTAAAGTAATTATGGCACAACAAAATTTTTCACCAAAAAGGAGCAATAATCATGTATATACATTCAATTTCCTGTTTCTCCAAATCAATACAAGAACAAGGAAGCTTTAATTGCTTATCCTAAGGGGGCTGTAGGTTGTAAAGTACCTGCATACATAATCATTCTAAGCCACTGATGTAAATATTGCTATATGTTGTTCTATTGATGATATATTATGATATATCAGTCTATATAGCCCCGTTAGCTAACGGTTTTCAAAAATTTTTCTCTCCTCATATATTCGATGCCAATATGAATTTTTCTCAATTAGCGAAAAAATGCGCATTTTTCAATATATCCGATGTCAATACAGCCAATACTAATAATGATATTTTCATCCATACTGTGTGCATCAATTTGCATTGAGTCATTTGAATCTGCTCTTTTGGAAAGTTCACTCTTTAAAAAAGCAAACTTACCTTGTCCCAACATTTGAGAGAGATGGTCTCAGCATCTGCAGCAAACCAACCCTCCATCTCACACAAGTACCACTGCAGCACCTTATGAGCAAGCCCTTCCAATCTACAGGCCATGGCAACACACAATCAAATCTGCCATGATCATCTGTAAAACAAGCTCAATAAATCAAAGCAACCCAAAGATATTTACTTCAATTCTGGTCTTCTTTCAAAAACAATTGAGAATGCTTGCTGTATAGATATGTCCTCGTTGCACTCCTGCCGCACTTCATTTGTCTGTGGCAGTAAAATAATAACAAATGCACTGATTTTAAAATAATAGCTTCATAATAGAACATGAATGAGATATTGTGTTTAAGAGACAACACGAAAACGGAGAAATCGTCGATGATGGGAGTTCACTATCAAGAGAAACAGGGAGAAACACATACCGCTTTTAAGATCTTCTCAAATACTTCACCAATCTTAACAACCAACTCTTGAGGAACCCGATTCCCATCCGTATCAAACAGAGCATACCTGAAAGGAAATACTCACGGGAGACAATCATCCCATAAGATTGAGAGAAATGCACCATCAGACAGGAGTACTGGTAGCTTCTGAATATCACTTTAAATTTGTAATGGCAATGTATGTTTGAGGAACTTCCTGGAATATAGAGATAAGGTTGCATGCATCTCACTTTTTTGAGAGCCCACAACACAGGAAGTTTTGTGTACTAAGAGGCCCCTAATGTAACTTCAAGGAAAGCACATAGCTTGACATGGGGATAGAAGGGTGCATTTTCATGTAACAAAAACCTTGTTTGGATATAATTTTAAATCAATCCATGCAATGGCCTCTAGACAATGCCAGAAATAAGGCTACATACATCCACTCCTCCAAAGAATATGCGTTGTGAAAGCCTCTTGTTCTAGTCGGCATTGTTTTAGTTGCAAAACAAGCACTATTTTTTTTTTGGGGGGGGGGGGGAGGGGGGGAAGATAAATGTTGTCAAGTTTGTTTACAGAAAGTAATAGCCACACCGTAATTGAACTGTGTTTGCTATTATTGTGAGTGAATGATATACAATTGATTTTCTAGGGACAAAGGTTGATTGAGGCCTGACTTTCAGAAATTATGATTTTCAGTCAAATTTCCCATCAAGCTAGAGACTAGACATTATCCATTCCCAGCTTTGCCAATAATTTTTTGAAATAGGACTTGCTAATCCTTCAGTCAGGATGTCTGGTAACTGATTCTTTGTAGAAACATATGGGTTGCAAATGAATCCAATTCTCCAACTTTTATTAGAAATATACAAGATGCAAATTGTTAGATTTGTTTTAGGTGTTGACAAATTCCATAATGATGTATTGTACCTTGACTCTTTTATTTTAGTTCAGCCAGGCGTCCTTAATTATTATATTGAATTATAATCAAATAAGAAAATATCAATTTTTAACTCTATTTTTACATTAATCTATTCCACAAGAATAATCATTTTATTATTATCTTATCTCATTCTTGCAACCAAACATGGCGTAACATAAAAGTCCAATAATTGGCTCCACAAGCTATTGTTTTGACCACATTGGTAAAGTTGCAAAACTATGTTTCTTTAATAAAAGAGAGGGGAACTTGATAATTTGTAACCATCTTAGCCGCTACAGACCAAGCATTATGGACACAATTCGATTTATTGACTGAACATTAAAAAGATTACAAAAGGATCATGAAAGATCCACAGAAGAAAAACCTCAGAAATAAACCAATAGACCCATAAAAAAATGATAAAGTCAGTTCAAAAATTAGCAACTAGAAGGCTTACCTCTCTAGATCATGGTCATACATCACAGAGTTGTCATTGCAGGTGCGATAGAGAGGAAGTCCAAGTCTTTCAATCAAAGGCGCCAAGGGATTTTCGTTGCAGACTCCATGCAACCTGAAGCATCAGTGTAGCTCCATGGCTATATTGTTGCCCATAGAAAGGTACACGAACCACAGAAGCCAAAAATCACTTGAAAACTTACCACGATGCACCCATGTCAACAGGAAATCCAAATGTATAATCTGTGCATACTCGACCCCCAATTCTATCTCGCGATTCCAACACAATGACCTGAGAAATTTGCAGGAGATCTCAGCAAGAAAGGCAATACTCATTGACAAAAGACATTTCCAGTGCTGCTTTTATGAACTGTATACCAAAGGTAAGAGCCTAATTTTTTTTTCCATTCCAAGTAACACAAAAACTGATAAACTGAACGAATTCCTTGCAACTAAATTTTTCTATCTTCAGAGATTTGTCTTTAAGCACCTGAAATGAAGCATCATGAAGAGCACGAGCCGCTGCAATACCAGAAAAACCAGCACCGATGACTATAACTGACGGAGAGATTGGATGCCTTCTCTCAATCTTTGAATTGCACACATCTACAAGACAAGAAGCTCCAAAAGTTTAACAAAAGTAATTCCCTTGATCAATATCTTCTACCAAAATAAAGGATTAGACCAACATCTACCAATTGGGTTCCATTCTTGCGATTGGGTCGCTAAATTTCAAAAATGAAAAAAATATACTAAAAATAATTTTATTTTAAATATTTTTATAATATTAATATCTATTTAATATTAATTTAATAAAAATATCTATTTATAAAATATTATTCAATACTTAAATTTTAATAGTTAAATTTTTTATGAATTTTGCGTCCACATGCATGCATTTAAAGACACCTTTTTTTTTTCCTAGCCCTCCTAATATCCAAAGAGATACTGATCTGCAATGTCAGGATCCACTAATTGCCCCCACTGCACTTTCTAATTGCAAATTTCTCAACTCTACAATCAGATTTATGGTGCACCAAAAGTTGTGTTTATTTCTACTATCAACACACTGCTCAAAAGTAAAATGCATGCTTTTTTCTTCCTTTTCGATCCTACAAAAAGAAAGCTTTTCGTGTGTACCACTTCTAATGAAGCTTTTTCCTGTCTCAATTAGAAGAGGGGGCAACCTAGCATTTAGAGGAGTTTGTTTCCAATAAAAATACTAAGAAAAGCACACTTATCCCTTATATTTTTTATTGAACTGGGTTTCAATGCCTTCTTTTGCTAAAGTATATTCCTTGGACATCTATCTCAAAGATATGTCTAAGCGCATTAAGTATTATGTGGATGAAAAAGTTACTTTTGAGTGATAATAATGTTTAAAAATAACAAATCATGAAGGGTTTATTATAAGGGGTGAAATTTTCTACTATAGAATAAGATTTATTCGATATAGAGAAGAGAATTATCTCATTAATTATTACTAATTAATAACTAATTNTATATTATTATATTTTAATAAAAATGGTCATAATTTAACTAATTTCAAGGAGATGAGTAATGGGATCAATAATAAATCCACGTTTTATTATTAACATATTTATATTTTCTTTTATTGATATAATTTTTTTAGGTGTGGTCGATGAACCACACATCCATCAACGTGGATCTGCCTGTGGTTGCCCACCATTTTCACTTTTGGACTGCTACACGTAACTTAAGTATTTAGGAGCCCTGTATAAACGTGCAGATAGTTCAATTTCAAAGGGCAGCAGAAATGAAAGATCAGAAAGAGAAAAATAACAATTCAATGAATGAACCATTCTTCAAATTGGTCCAATGTCAATCTACCTTGACGATTACTGTCTCAACTGAATAATAGGTCCTAATTTTATCCACTCTACGTCTCTAGTAATATATAAAATAAATCTTGATTAAATTATTCCAATCAAGGTAAAAAATCAAATTATTATTTTTTCCATTAGTAACTACTTTTTGATATTCATCCCTTTCAACTTTAGTTTACACTATCATTTTCAAGGCCAAAGCTAGAAACAGATCAATCAAGGTAGGTGGGGGTTAGCACGTAACGACAAGAGGTTTAACAAGACAGTTCCATTCAGAAAATCAAGTTCGTCCGTTATCACGTTTTTCTCTTGCAACGATGAATATAAAATTACTGGAGAGGAAAAAAATGGAACAGACTGATTAAAAAAAATCGCAAACCTGGACGCAGTTGGCGATTACTCCTGTTCTTGTACTCCATTGATCGACGATCGGCTACTAAAACAGACGCTAAATTTAACTGGATCGAGATTTTCTAATGCGTGATTAAACGAAATCGACGTCGTGGATGTTAAAGATGAAGCTGAACTACTGAGGGGCCTTATGTTGGAACAAAGCAAGAAATCGGGGGGTAACTGAGGGAAATAATGATGGATGAAGATCAAAAGGCAAGTGATGAAGTGATTAGAATTACAAGAAAGCTCCAGCTTCAATACCGACAGGCTCATGCGTCTGCTTCGGTCTAAAACCTACGCTTGTAAGTTCCAATTCTAAGCGATCAATCAAACTCCTTCCCTATATAATCGAAACAGATTCGCTACTAACATTAAATGCAAGATCTTCCGATTCCTTAACGGAAGTGAAAGAAATCGCAGAGAATTTGAGCAGAACTGGAAAGAATTGAAAGGACGGAAATGAGAAGAAGAACAGAGAACAATCGAGAGATCGAGAGAGAGAGAGAGAGTGAAGGACAGGCTCTTTGGCGGCCGAGTTTCGGCTTCTGGACTTGCAGTTTAAGTTAAGGCGGGCTCTCCATGGTGCCAGACATGTCTATCATCTATAATTAATTAGCGCGTACAGGTACGCGCTTGCTGATTGGTTAGTGGGAGATACTGTGGGGGTATTTAGGTAATAAACGATGTTCGTAAGGAATTGATTTAATTTTTTTAATTATAATTATTTTATC
>JAODPA010092897.1:0-23131 GCA_025585075.1 Nepenthes mirabilis | reverse complement strand
AATTACCTTACCCGTTGAACTGCTCAACGCTAAATGGCAAGTTCTTCGATGATGTTGACACCATCAGAACAAAGTTCTCAACCTTCCTCTCTGATACCACTTATTGGCCGGAAATGGGCGGCCTACCGACACAAGCACACAAGGATCGAAGAGAATGATAGAAAGATAAATGACAAACGATATTTACGTGGAAAACCCTTATGAATCAAGGGAAAAACCACGGGACGATGAGTCCGAAAGATTGCACTATGTTTGTGAAGAAGATTACAAAACAGCAAGGCGGAAAAGCACACACACTCTGTCGGGCCTTCTTCCTCTCCTTTGTTTTCTTTTTCTTTCTCTCACACTTAGTTTTTCTGTGTCATATGTTTTTCATGCGCACACACACATATATAAGCATATACAATAATATCAGCCACCGAAGCCAGCACGTTCATCCTTGGAAAGTACACGGTTCCCAAAAGGCATGCAACACCCTGACAGAAGACGGCGCATGCCTGCAGTGAATGAAGGTTATGGGATCCCAAGGTTACCTAAATAGGCAGGTCAACCAACTCTCCTTTAATCAAGGCAGGTGCTCAGAAAAGCCTTAAAGAGCCGGTCAATATTCAATTGACATCCCTTCCGGTCAACATTCGTTGACCGCCCATCCGGTCAACATTCCGTTGACCGCCCATCCGGTCAACATTTCAGTTGACCGAAATTTCTTCATGGGAGAGATTTCCAACAAGATCGATAGAGATATATCACTTCGGCATTGGTGCCTAGAGATTTTTCTAAAGAGCTATGGTTATTGTTCATAGGTATATTTGTAGCACTTTATACAAAACCCATATAAAAGTTTGTTTTATGGCCTCAGTATAGTTGAAGATGAGGCATCATCAAATATGTGGAATAAGAAACTCGACCATATAGGAGAGAAAAGGTTGGCCATGATGGCCAAAAAGACTTTGATCACCATCAACATCGGTATTTGCCTTAAACCCTTGTAAATATTTAGTATTCAGAAAGCAACATCAAGTCTCATTCAATTCCTTGATGAAGAGAAGATCAAGGTTATTAGGCTTGGTACACTCTTATATATGTTATCCTATTGAAGAAGTATCATTGGGTAGCAATAGATATTCTGTGACCTTTATTAATAATAATTTTAGCATACATTCTAAGAAATAAAGATCAAGTTTAGAATACTTCATAAAATTTCACACTTTGGTAGAGCAAGAAATTAAGAAGAAACTAAAAATGCCTGCAAACTGACAATGGAGACGATTACACATCCAAGAAGTTTTATACATATTACACAGAGCACGAGATCCTCCATGAGAAGGCAATCCCACATACCCCATAGCATAATGATATTGCTGAAAGAATGAAACAAAGCATTATTGAGAAAGTTAGAAGTATACTAAGCATGTCAAAGCTACCGAAGCCATTCTGGAGAGAGGTCGTATATGCTACTTGTACATTATTAACAGATTACCTTTGACAACATTGGAGTTTGAAGCCCCGGAGAAATAGTGGAGTATAAAGAAAATCTCATACTCTCATCTAAGAGTATTTGGATGCAAGGCTTTCTAATATGTATCCAGATAATAAAAACAAAAGTTAGACATCAAGTTCACTCCATGTATCTTCATTAATTATAGAGATGATGAATTTGGATGCAAGCTTTGAAACCCACATAAAATAAGAATTATCTGATGGGGAGATATTGTGTTTTTTAAAAACTAAAATTATGAGGACTTCAAAAAGCCCACGAAGTTCAGTAATTTGAGTATTAGTGCTCTAGATATCATTTCAGAGCCTACACCAACACAACTTGCTGCAAATCATGATGAAGCATAAGGTGACATTCTTAAACTAGAAGTAGAAGAGACTGTTCAGCAATGGGAGATGTAGTCCCCTATACTAGAAGCTGTTGGACAACAATCCATTGATGCCCCTTAACCACATAGATTGAAGAGAGGTCTCCAATTGACATAATCAAGGAGATATCAAGAATTGATTACATCTTGCTTACAGATGTGTGGTAGCCAATGAATTTTAATGAAGATCAAATTGATTCAAATAAAAAACAAATGGGTAGAGGTTGTACAAAATGAGATGAATTCCTTACAAAAGAATCAAACTCATAATCTAGACAAACTTCCTAAGAAAAAGAAAGCACTTAAGAATAAATGAGTGTTCAAGTAGAAAAAGGATTGCAATAGTAAATTACACAAGGCTCGATTAGTCATCAAAAGATCTTTGCAAATGAAAGGAATCAACTTTAATAAGATCTTTTTATCAATTCTAGAAATGACCTTAATTTGAGTTATTATTAGATTGATAGTTATCTTAGACTTAGAACTTAAGAAATGGATATAAAGATTACTTTTCTCCGTGGAGATTTGGACGAGGAGATTCATATGGAGATGCCAAAGGGTTTGAAGTTTCAGAAAAGGAGCACTTGGTTTACAAATTGAAGAAAAGCCTCTACATCCTCTAGTAAGCATTGAGGTAATAGTACAAGAAGGATGACTCATTTATAATGGGTCATAATTATAAGAGGATGGGTGTAGACTAGTGTGTGTACATCAATATATTTTCTAATGGAAATTTCATTGCTCTCCTTGTTTATAGGTAATGCTATAGGAAGTTTGACTTATTCATGATGGGTCATGATTATAAGAGGATAGGAGCAAACTATGTGTTCGTCAATATATTTTTTGATGGAAAGTACTCTCATTGTTTATATTGATGATATACTAATTATTAATTAAAATGCTACCAAAATTAAAAAGTCAAAGGAGGAGTTATCCAAGTTTTTAGACATAAAATACTTGAGCCTAGCTCAACATATTCTAGGCGTGAAAATTGTTCATGTTTAGAAAAACCAAATATTATGTTCATCATAGAAGAAATATATTGAATAAGTAATCAAAGCCTTCAACATCAAAAATGTAAGCTAGTGAACATTCTAATGGCTAGCCACTTCAACCGTGTAAGAGTGTGTATCTCATTGAAAAAGGAGATGAAAGAAATGGCAATTGTTTCCTATTCCTCAGCAATCAATTGCTTGATGTATGTAATGTTGTATGTAAGAATCGACGGAACTTATGTTGTAGGTGCTGTGAGCAGGTTCCTTACTAATCTAGGAAAAGTGCATCGGGAAGCAATAAAGTGGGTTCTCATGAATTTTGGGGGCACATCAAGGTTTTATCTTTGCCATAGGAGAGTTGAGCTAGTTTTGAAGGGTTTTTAAATGCTAACATAGCAGGAGATCTTAATGGGTGGAAGTCATCAAAATACTTTTTCACTTTTATAAGGGAAGCAGTGTTATGGCAGTTTAAACTAGAGAAATGTGTTGCTTTGTCAATAGTAAAAGCTAAGTATATTACTACAATGGAAGCTGATAAATAATTATTTGGCTTAAACAATTCATTCCAGAGTTGGGAATCATGCAAAGGGACTATAAGGTTCATTGTGACATCAAAGTCTTCTAGACACAAGCAACGATTCAATATATTATTTCCACACAAAGTATATTGATATTCGCTATTATTAAATACACAAACTGATGAAGTAACAACTACTAAGATTTATGAAGATTCATACTGATCAGAACCCAACAGGTATATTGATAAGAGTTGTGACTCGTGAGGAGTTTGAACTTTGTAAAGACATAGATGGAGTCGACACCACCTAATGGTGTCTAGTTGCGGAAGGATCAATTACAACCTTTAATCCCTTGAACTTCCCCATTATTTCCATCAATTGTTTGCCATCTATCTCCTCCTTGACAGCACCCCTACCCACTTTCTCAAATCTAAGTCTCAAAGTCAACTCGAACAAGAGCAAGGTACTCATTTGCGCCAAAGACTCCACACTCAGAGACTCCATCCGTTCTATCATTGGATTCTTGCTGGGGCTAGTGCCTGTCATGCATCTAATCATCCCTCTTATCACCTTTAGGTTGAAGTGTTTGTGATTCTCATTGTTAAGGTGGCTAAGCGGATTGAATTGTGGAGGAATAATTTCTTGTTCACTGCGAGACGGTTACTACTGATTCAATTTATTCTTTCAAATCTTCACTCATTGTTGGCCTCTATGTTCGTTATCCCCCTTGGGGTTTTAAAATCCTTGATTAAAAAATTCCTTTGGCACGAATGTAATAAAGGTAAATCTTCTAGCGAATTGGCATGGAGTGATGTTTGTAGACCTAAAAAAGGAGGTCTTGGCATAAGAGATATTATCAACTGGAACAAAACTTTCATTTCAGGGGACATCTGGATGGTTGTTGCTTCTTCCTCCACATCTGTTTGAGTCAACTGGTTTAATACTTACAAGCTTATAAATACATGCCTTTGGGATGTTTAATTTTCTTACATGGTCCCCTAGAGCGTAGGAAAATTCGCCAATATAGGGGGAAAATCGAGCCTTATTTCATGCACATCATTGGGAATGGGACAATGACCTCCGTTTGGCATGACCATTGGCATCCGCTTGGGATCTTGGCTAATTAGCTGCAGGGGTACGACTGCGATCATTATGGTATTGAGCCTCTACAGAAAATCAGCTCCATTACATATATGGAGGAGTGGTGTTGGCCTAATGGGGATAACCTTTTCCTCACTGACTTCTTTCCCCACATGCTCATTTGTAGCCCATACATCTTCATTGAGGATAAGATTCTCTAGACCCTCTCCTCGTCTAGGGGTTTTCTTAGCCTCTCTTCCTCGACCATTTTCCCAGCTCTTGGCTTCGAGATGCAACAGGCATCCCTTGTTTGGCTTTAGATAGAATTCTTCTCACTCCTCTATCCCGTAGCTTGCAATTAGGGAACGACGCTCCACCAAGGACCACATCATCCAATTTGCTAGGTGTATCCCATCAAGTGTGTCCTCTGTGGAATTATCTTTGAATCTCACTGTTGGGGCAACCGGGGCAACCGGGCGTTCGGACAGAATGCACCTAAACATAGTGACCGATGGGACAAATCACTCGGATAGAAGGACAGCGCTCGGACGGACAATCAAAGGAAAATCGTAAGAAACACACGAGATTTAACGTGGAAACCCTTCTGGAACCGAAGGGAAAAACCACAGGAGTAGAGTTAACAGCAAATCCACTATGTGAAATAGGTTACAAATCTCCAAGATGGAGTATCCGCTACACACCCGAGAAGTCAAAGAGAAAAACTCTCCAGAGCAAATCAGGAAAAACACTCATTTTTTTTTCACTCTATTTTTCTCTTTCACCCTTATCTCACCGGTGGTGCACTCATCTTCTCCTTCACAATAACCCTTTTGCTCTCCCCAGATTGCTCTCTCAATCTTGCCCAACAATCTCTCTCGCACACTCTTGGCTCTACCGGCAGCCCATATATATAGGCACAAGAGCCCTAGGTTCAGCCAGCCACCCTATTACCATTAGGGTGGCAGGACCATACCCCTTAGGCCTGCCAAGGTAGGTACACACCCGATGTGTCAGGATGGTAGGCCTGACACCTTGAAAGTTGTAGCTGCCTACTCACCTGCAACACACGTCTGTAGCAGGCCTATTGAGGAAGTCAACGCCTAGGCTTCAGAGTCCACGTCCATGTCCTCAACGACCTCTCAGATATGACACCTCTGATGAGTCATCATCCAATATTTCCACAACTTCTTGGACAATAGTTCCCAGATGAATCATTCAGCCACTGCTCTTCCTCAATAGTCCTCGTCCAATGCTTCCAGCTACCCCGAGGACGAACGTTTTTGGATTTCTCCAATCATCTGCGTCCATTTGTCTTCACAAGTCTGTGGACACAAACACCACAAAAGAGTGACCCCAACAAACTTTTCCTCACAACCTTATGGGGGACCTTTGCCGTTGTTGGGCAATCGTCATCTCCTGCCTCCCGGTAGCTTCCCCTGAATTTGGACTCTGCCATCAACCTCTGCAAGCCTGAATGACACCTTCATCTGCTCCACTGAACTTAGAGTAAACCCACTCCCCTTCAGCTCCTTATCCGCGGACTTGTCATTCTCCCTTGCCTTTGCCACCGCAACTCCGCCATTGACCCTGCTGGCTCTGCCATTGGCCCTGCAGGTTCCGCCGTTGGTCCTCCTCAGCTCCGCCCTTGGCCCACCGCCGTTGGCCCTACTAGCTCCACCCTTGGCCCTACACAGCTCCACCCTTGGCTCTGTACAACTCCATCCTAGGCCCTGCTGGCTCTGCGAGCCTCTCGGACGTCCTCTACTGCCCACCGGCCGTCCTCTCCTACCACCTTGACCAATGCCCCCAGTGATCATCCTGGTATTTTTTTGGCAATGCAGGTCTTCATCAGATACCGCCCTGATGTCCTGCTTCCCCTTGCCAACACTGAGGCGCCTTTGGTGAGCTTCCACTGGCCGTCATCAAATGTCGTCCGAAAGCCTTCTTCATCCAGCTTTTCAGTTGAAATCACATTCAACCTCAGGTCCGAGGCATGTCGCACGCCCTCCAACACGAGTGTATTCCCATTGCTTGTCCTCAAGCAAACATTCTCAATGCCAACAACCCTAGACGAGCCACCGTTGCCCATCTTCAACACCCCTCGGCCGAGGGCATATAGTTCCTGAAGTGGGACTTCCTCGGTGTCGTATGGTGTGAGGCCCCACTGTCCAACACCCAACTCGTCTCCTGGCATGGGCTGCTCTGTGCTTCCCCTGCGTGGACCACCAAGAGATCTCCGCAGAAGGTAATGGTCTCTGGATCATCAACCTGATCCTTTTTCTCCTGACAATTGCTTCTGCCCTCCTCGTCCTACCTCCTCCGCGGACAGTCCTTCTTTATGTGGCCTTTCTTACCACATAAGAAGTAACTCCTTTCTTCAAGCTTGTTCCGGCTGTTGCTCCTCTCCGTCCTGCCACCCTATCCTTGGTTAGATCTCCCTCGTCCCCGACTGCTGGTCGCCACCAGAACACTTTCCCAAGAACTTGAGGCCTCACCGCTTTCCCTCCGCCTTGACTTATTGATAAGCGAGGAAGCTATGACCTCGTCCAGCTTTAACATGTCCTTTTCGAATAGCAACGTTGTGACAACATGATCGTATGAGGACGGCAAGGATGCCAACAACACCAACGCTTTGTCCTCGTCCTTAATCTTTTTATCAAGGGCCGACATCTGCGTTACTAGCTGGTTGAACTTGTCCAAGTGCTTCTCGAAGTACTCACCTTCCGACAACCACAGGCCATAGAACTGCTTCTTCAGATACAGCTTAGTTGTCAAGGACTTAGACTTGTACCGGCTTTCAAGCTTCTCCTAGACCTCGGCCGGGTCTGATAGTCCGAGGACCTCCTGGAGTGTGTTGTCTTCCAAACACAACTTAATGGTTGAGTTGGTAAGATCCCTCTTTTCCTGCCACTGGTCCTCGGACAGTTTCTCCGGCTTCTTCTCCTTTTTCCGAAGAGCTATTACCGTTCCTTCCCGGGTTAAAAAATTCTTCACCCTTTCCTGCCAAAGGATGAAATTATTTTGCCCATTGAACTTCTCCACACTGAACGTCTCATTCTTCGCCGACGACGCCATCCAACCGACGGTTCACGAACCTTGTCTCTGATACCACTTTTTGGGGCAACCGGGCATTCGGACAGAATGCACCTGAGCATAGTGACCGACGGGATAAATCACTCGGATAGAGGGACAGCGCTCGGACGGACAGTTAAAGGAAAATAGTAAGAAACACACGAGATTTAACGTGGAAACCCTTCTTGAATCGAAGGAAAGAACCATGGGAGTAGAGTCAACAGCAAATCCACTATGTGAAATAGGTTACAAACCTCCAAGATGGAGTATCCGCTACACACCCGAGAAGTCAAAGAGAAAAACTCTCCAGAGCAAACCAAGAAAAACACTCCTTTTTCTTTTCAGTCTATTTTTCTCTTTCTCCCTTCTCTCACCGGTGGTGCACTCCTCTTCTCCTTCACAATAGCCCTTTTGCTCTCCCAAATTTGCTCTCTCAATCTTGCCGAGCACTTTCTCTCGCACACTCTTGGCTCTACCGGCAGCCTATATATATAGGCACAATAGCCCTAGGTCCAGCCAGCCACCCTACTGCTAGTAGGATGGCAGGACCATACCTCTTAGGCCTGCCAAGGCAGGCGCACGCCCGGTGTGCTAGGATGGCAGGTCTGACACCTTAAAAGTTGTAGCCGTCTGCTCACCTGCAAGACGCGTCTGCAGCAGGCCTATTGAGGAAGTCAACGCCTAGACTTCAGAGTTCTCGTCCATGTCCTCAACGACCTCTCGAACATGACGCCTCTGATGAGTTCTCGTCTACTATTTTCGCAACTCCTCGGACAATAGTTCCCAAACAAATCCTTCAGCCACTGCTCTTCCTCAATAGTTCTCGTCCAATGCTTCCAACTATCCCGAGGATGAACATTTTCGGATTTCTCCAAATGTCTACGTCCATTTGTCTCTACAAGTCCGTGGACACAAACACCACAAGAGAGTGACCCCAAGACTCACTCCCAGCTTTTTGATAAAATGTCCTTTCGCTAGGAGAGTCTAGGCTATTATTTGCCTAAAAAGCCAAAGTAAGTGGCCTTAGGTGGAATGGAAGGACGGTGTTATGTGGGCTGGTGTAAAGTGGAAGGAGAATAATATGGGAGCTATTGGTTTTAGACTCATTTTGACTACTTTAGCCAATTGGATTTGGCATTTTAGAAATAGGATGACCTTCAACAAAGTTGATCTTTTGAAACCTACTGAATTCGCATAGGGTATCCTATCAGATATTAGGGATGAGATCAGTATCCTCAAGTTCTCGGATAATGCGCAAACCCGGTCGATTGCACGTCTATGGAATCTCACTTGATATACCTTCTAACTAGTCCTCTGATCATGGCCAAGCATCATGTAATCTATTACTGCTAATTTTTAACCTTTTTGTTTATATTTTTTGTTTCCTCTTTTATGTTTTGGAGTCTAATTGAAACAAATTCAGCCGATTGGTGCAGCAGAAATGGGGAGGGGAGATCGAATAGAGAGTGGGGATGTGAAGCAAATAGAGTGAGGGGAAGAAGAGAAGGTCTGAAAGAGATAGAGAGGAGAGGAGAGGAGAGAAGAGAAAGTTGAGAAGTATATCATTGCTTACAGTTTTCCCATCAGAAATGGGTTAAGTACATAGGACCTACACATGGTGGCTCACGCTCACCACACCAGTAGAACAAGACAACTAATTAGATAACAACTGAGAATAACAGATCAGATAACAACTGAGAATAACAAATAACAAACAGATACCCACTAATCAGATAACCAACTAATCAGTATACCAACTAAGGGAGGGGATATGTGACAGCCTCCATAATTTATTTAATTATAATCTTGAAGTTTTAGCGGTCGTCGGGTCGTCCGGTTGCTCCATCTCGTAACTGTAGGCTGATGTTGTGGTACAACCAAGGACCTGTTGTGAAAACTCATAATATTGCCGCTCCCATCAAAACCAACCTTGTCCGCTCCCATCAAAACCAACATTGTCCTCAAGGTTGAAGGTAGAAAAATCTTGTTGGAATTCCGAGATGGCCTCCCAGGTAGCCTCCTTGGGTGTTTGAGTCTTCCAATGCACCAGGACCTGGGAAACAGTCTGGTTGTTGTATAGGATGTGTCGGAACCCGAGAATCTGGTGCGGCTGCAGCAGGGCTTGGGAGCCCAAAGTATCAACGGGCAAATCCAACGTGGGGCTACTGTGGTCACTACAACACCATTTGAGTAAGGACACATGAAAGATATTGCCTATTTTGGAGTGTGCTGGCAAGTCCAAACGGTAGGCGACGGCTCCCACCCGATCAAGTATGCGGAAGGACTGTAATATCATTTGGTGAGTTTGTTGGTCTACTGTTTCGCCAATGAAGTTTGGCGGTATGGTTATAAACGCACATAAACGAGATCGCCAGTCTGAAACTCTCTCTCGGTCCGGTGAGAATCTGCTTGTTGCTTCATCCGTAGTTGGGCGCGCTGCAAATTAGTTTTGAGGGTGGCGAGTATGGTTGTTCTTGTGGTCAGCAGATTGTCAACCGTTGCTATGGAAGAGGTGACGTGCACGTAGGTGAGTAGTGAGGGTGGTGGGCGCCCATAGACCGCTTCGAATGGGCTCATTCTTATTGAAGAGTTCCAGGCTATATTATAGTGTCATTCAGCCCGAGGTAAGTAGTGCACCCATGAAGAAGGAAGTACAGTTGCAAACCAACGCAAGTAGTCTTCCAGGTAGTGGTTAACGACCTCCATCTGGCCGTCCAATTGGGGGTGGTAGGTACTGCTGGTAGATAGTCGTGTTCCCTACAATTTGAAGAGTTCCTTCCAAAACAGACTCATGAATAGAGGATCTCAGTCAGAGACAATATCTGCCGAGAACTCGTGCAACCAGCAAACATTCTCAAGAAATACCTCCGCTAACTGCACCGCAGTGAACTGGGCATCCAATGCTATATAATGGGTGTATTTGGAGAGCCTATTAACGACCACCAGTATGACCGTCTTCCATGCGAAGGGGGTAGATGAGTGATAAAATTCATGGAGTTGGATTCTCAAATGTTACCAGGAATGGGGAGTGGTTGAAAAAGCCCTTGCGGCACAATATTCAGTGGTTTAACCTGCTGGCAGACCAGGCAACTATTGACAAAATCCCACACCTCCTTATGCATATCCATCCAGAAGAAAATTGACACAATGCAGGAGAAGGTACGGTGAATTCCAGCATGTCCTCCAAGTGGGGAGTTGTGATACTCCTACAGGATCAAGTCGAACAAAGCAGACTGAGTTGGTACCCAAATTCAATTTCGAAAGAAAATCAGGCCGTCGTGCCAGGAGTATTCTGTGTTGTCACCTGGTTGCTCTTGGATAGCCTTTGTCAGGGAAGCAGTTATAGGGTGCCATTCAATAAATTTTCTTAGGGCAGTTAATAGAGCCATAATGGGCTGAGAAACTGCTTAGATTGCTAGACAGGTCTCAGACTCTCGCTTGGATAATGCATCGGCTGGTCCATTATTGCACCCAGGCTAGTACTCTATATCAAAATTAAACCCCAATAATTTAGTGATCCAACGCTGCTGTCCCGGGGTATGGATGGGTTGGGTTAGTAGTGTCTTGAGCGGTTGATGATCCGTTTGTATGGTGAATTTAGTGCCTAGCAAATACTGTCATCATTTTTTGACTGCCTCGATGACAGCACATAACCCTTTAATATAGGTGGAAAAGACCTACAATTTCAGGAAAAGCTACTTACTAAAGTAAGTGATGGGGTGTCCACCTTGAAGTAGCATGGCCCCAATGCCTTGCCCTGAAGCATCAGTCTGAACGACAAAATTCTTGGAGAAATCTGGCAGGGCAAGCACGGGAGTAGAAGTGAGTGCAGCTTTGAGTGAGATAAATGCCTGCTCGGCTTCGAGGGTCCAAATGAAGGCGTTCTTGCTCAACAACACCGTCAGTGGGACTGAAATCTGGGCATATTGATTCACAAAGCGTTAGTAATATCCGACGAGTCCTAGGAACACGCACAGTTGGGTCACGTTGGTTGGTAACGGCCATGTCTTGATGGCATAATTTTAGAGGGGTCGACCACCATGCTGCGCTCTGAAATAACGTGACCAAGATATAACAGCGAAGTGCGTCCAAACTCTCACTTGGACTGCTTTGCAAAGAAAGAGTGGCTTTGGAGAATATGTAGGACCTAGGCAAGGTGGTGAAGATGGGTTTTCCAGGTAAGGTTGTAAATGAGAATATCGTCGAAAAAACCAACACGGATCGCCAAAGCACTGAGCAAAAGATCTCATTCATTTTGGATTGGAATGAAGAGGGGGCATTCGACAATCTGAAAGGCATGACCATGAATTTATAGTGCCCATTGTGAGTTCGGAAGGCTGTCTTGTGGATATCCTCTAGGTGGACTCTCATCTGGTGGTACCCAGCTCTTAAATCGAGTTTTGAGAAGACCCGAGCTTCACTCGAGCTCGAGCGAGCCGCTAGCACAGACCACATCTAGGTTGCCTGCCCCGCGCGCAAGCACTCCGATCCTCGCACGAACATTTCACAATCTTCTTGTTTTCATTTGTTTGTTATGTCACCCACAAGGGAGTAACAAAAACCCAATAATAACATATGCTAGCTTTACTAATTACCGACTTTACAGAGTAGTGCTCAGCTTTGGGGCTCTTACAGAGAGAGGTGCTCTCCCCTCTCGCTAGGTTTCAAAATTCAAATTTGAGTTTTGATCGGCCCTCGACGTCGCCTGCGCCAGCATGGCCGGTCCTCGGGTGCCTATGGCGATCCCCCCCAGGACTCCTCTTCCTTCTCCGCCCCCAAGCTTCCTCCATCGACATCTGTAACGTCTTCAGCCATCCCTCCCTCTCCCTCATTCCCTCCATTGTAGAGGGACTCCCTCCTTTCGTTCTCTGGGCCAGATGCCTCCTTCCTTGAGGGTCTGAAGCTGCCCCCCGCTGTTCCCGTCGCGACTGGTCTGGGTTCCCCGTCTACTGTCTCTGAAGCCCAAGCCAATTCTGCTAAGCTGTCTCTCCAGACTTCGGCTTCTGAAGAGGTCAATAGTGAATGCGTTGCTGTATGTGGATCTTCGCCCATCTCTTTGCAAATAAATTCAAGTGTGGCTCAGCCACCGTCCTCCTGGGTTGAAATTGCCAAGAACAACGGTCTCTGTCTTCTCTTAAATTTTACCCCCCTCAAGCATTTGATGGGGATATTGTCTCCATATCCCCTCCTGCTGAAGTAATCCAGTAGAGCCAGGAGATCTGGGGCGCCACTCTGGTGGAATATTTCCACAAATCTCCTCTGCATTACCTGGCGATTAACAACATTGCGCGCAAAATTTGGGCCAGATTTGGGCTCTGCCATATGGCTGGGATCGAGAACGGATTCTTCTTCTTCCGATTTGCTTCTGAAAAGCAATTAGGTCTCTGTCTGTCGAATGGCCCCTGGACTTTCGGCAAACATCCGCTTATTCTGAAACGTTGGGTGCCAGGGATGGAGCTGTCTAAAGACTCTCTCCAAACCTTCCTAGTTTGGATTACCCTATCCAACATCCTGATTGAATTCTGGACTCCCTTGGGCCTAAGCTGGATTGCAAGTGGGGTTGGGAAACCTCTTCATTTTGACCCGATCACAGCTCGTATGGAGCGGTTGTAATTTGCTCGGATTTACGTTAAAGTGAGTAAAAATGCTCCTCTCCCGAAAAAGATCAGGGTTAAAACTGGTATTATGGATTCGGCCATGACTGTCTAAGTTAGGGTTGATTATCAATGGAGGCCGAAGCCTCATGCCAGTGGTCGAACTGCTTCTCAGAAAGGTACCAGAAGGGTTAAGCCTGTCCATCAGGTTGGTGCCCCAAAGACTTTGTCCACGGGGTGCCCCTTGAATGAAAGAGGATCTTTTCCTTCTATGGAAGGACCCAATGCTATAGACAACTCTCAGTTTGTTTCTCTTGGGGAAGCTGTTATATCTGTCTCTGAACAAGAGGTTTCTGATTCCATTCCTAAGGAGCCTTTGGAGCTGGCGATGCCTTCTGAGTCTGCTAAAGAGGTCCCTGAGGGTATGGAATCCAGGAATTCGGATATGCAGAAGGCAATATCAACTGATTGCAGTGTTGGTTATCTTGTTGGTTTGGAGGCGAGATCAACGGACAATGTACTCGATGCTGTGGCTCATGAGGACCCTTGCTCTGCCCATATCGAATCCCCTGCAATTGAGGCTATTGCAGGCACAAATGGGGTTCAGATTGATGAGGTTGGTGTTCCTCATTGTTATAATGATGACAGTGGTGAGTCTCATTGCCATTGTAAGGGTCCGGTTGGTGCTCTGTGTATACAGAGTCAACATTTAGAGGGGCCCGACTGTAATGCTGGTGAGAATCAGGACATTGTGAGTGACCCCGACGATTCTAATTCTCAGTCTTTCGAGGAATGGACTGATGAGGTTATCGCCAAGGATCCTATGCATTAGGCCCTCCGATGCTTACTTGGAGAGAATGCTTCTCAGCTGCACTCTAAGTCCATCACCATGGATCAACGTGGTATTTTATTTTATTTCATTGATTCATGTTGGTCTGACGTGTCTGAGGTTACAAAAAATTTATTCAGATCCTCCTTTCCATTGGAGGAGGATTTCCTGAATTGTCCTTCGAGTGCTTATTTTGAAGTCCTCCGCTTGTTTGTGACTACCAATTCCTCAAAGCCTCACATTGACTCCTTATCTCCTGATCGGAGGTTGATTATATTAGATTCTCTAAAAGTCATGTTGAAATGGAACACGACTTTTCCGTCAGATCAATTTAGCGATTTGGATGGTCTAGTGGAGGGCCTCCATAAGTTTTGTTAATTCATCTATTCGCATATGCTGGAAACTGGATGGTTTTATTTCGGTTGGAGTTCATCCTTCTCTGTGTGCTAAATCCACTGTGGTGTTTTGTGAAGAATGGCAAGATGATCCATGATGCTGGCAGTGGAATCTTGCTACTGATTTGGTTAGTTGTTCTTCCGGTAGGAGAGCTTTTCCGGAGTGCCTTCTGCACACTAAAAGGCCGGAGTGGCCATGTGTATGATGATTCCGGAGTGGCCATGCAAATGATGATTCCGGAGTGCTCTTTCGCTAAAAGGCCGGAGTGACCTTTAGTTTGATGTTTCCAGAGTGCCTTTGAACTCTAAAGGTCCGGAGTGGCCTGCGTGTGTTGAGGCCGAAGTGGCCATTTCCAGAGTGCCCTTTGTTCACTAAAAGCCGGAGTGGCCATGTGTGTGATGCGGCCGGAGTGGCCATGTGAGGTGAATTTGCTTGCCTCTTCCTGCAGGTCTGTGCTGCGTTGGATGGTACGTTTGGCATCTGTGCTGCTGAGTTGCTTCAGCCGATTTTGGAATAGCTGATCAGTTGTCTGATCGTGTGTAACATAAGACAGATTTCATATTTTGTCGATTTTGTTGAACGTTGTCCTCCTGGAGGACTTCTTTTTTTTGGTGTGTTATTTTATGATGTACCAGCTGCTCGGGGTATACCCTAACATTTTATGCTTTATTTCTAAGTCGTAATACTTAGAAATAAAGCATAATTTGTGTAATTATTTTTTTCCCTTTAATTCAAAATACTTACTTACCAAAAAAAAAAAAAAAAGACTTTACAGAGTAGCTTCTTTATTTTCCTTCACTGAACACACACATATTTCTCCTCTTTGATTTGTATTAAAGCTCTTCAAATCTGATTGTAAAGGTGTAGAGAAATTATGCTTGATATATCACTCTAATATTGATCAAAAGACTAAATGGGGACCCACTTTGAGGCCTCAACTACTTGATTGGAACTCAAGATGTCGTGAAAGAATTAGAGCAACAAGGCGATTCTCGGACAATCTGCCTACGGTTCACTCGACCCAACCAAGCGTGAAACACAGGCAGGAACTGAACCACCATTTCCACCCGATCTTAGCAATGACCAAATGAAAGCTTCTTCTCCCCAGGGCCAATTTGACTTGAGTGAAAATCGAGCAGATGATATTTGGGGATACTCTACATAGACAAGCCTCAAATATCCTTTAAATAAAAGCTCTATAAAAATATATTGTTCAAGCAAATTTCAAATGAAAATGCACTTACATAGCAATTGATTTCCATTAAGTATCTCCATAATCTAACGTTAAACTCAATTTAATCAAAATTTCTTTTCTACAATAGCATGCTAATTTATCTCCTACAACAATACTAAAACATATTCAAAATCTATCATGAATCCGAGACGAAGTCAAAAGAGTCCAACATTAAATTACAAAAAAAAAAAAAAAAAAGTTATGGAATTTCTTGCAAGAATTATACCAAATTTTCCAACCATTTTTGTTAAAAAAATTTCTTGCTTCATTCTTTCTTTTATTTCACTTGATTTTATTATATTTCTCATCTTAATATGCTCCACCATCTCTTATCAACCACCCACTACAACTATTGGAGGCTTTGCATGCGTGAAGAAAACTAAATTAACCTATGTGCCATTAAATATTAACCCATTAATCTCATATGTTATCGCACTAACTGTTGGCGCAAAACATGGAAGGCACGGTGACCGAGCGGACAAAACATCCGGACAGCAACATAGAGCAGAGCTCTCAAACGGACAAGAAAAGTAACGATAGAAAAAATGGGAAAGAACACACAAAATTTTAACGTAGAAAACCTTTCTTCAAATAAGGAAAAAACCACGAAAGAATACATTATAAAAAGATTATTTACAAGTGTTAGTTATACAAGCTCAAATGAAAAAAAAACAATATCAAGTGTATAATCTCCCTCAAAAGTATTTCTCACTCTATCTTTACAATGAAGCTTGCCCACAGCTCTCTCAAGGCTCACTCCAAGACTGCTCACAAAGACACGGTACAAGCACTCCAAATCCTCTTGGCAGCACTCTTGCACATGACTGAAGTACGGGCACACAAGCCTTATATATATACACAATGGGCCTAGTGGATAGCCGGCCAACCTACTGGCGCTAGGGTGGTAGGACCACGCCGCCTATGCCTACCATACCAGGCGCACGCCCGGCGTGTCGGAATGGCAGACCTGACACCTGGAAAGCTGCAGCCGTCTCAACATCCAATCAGAGTAGGTGACCAACCCACCTGCAAAACATGGCTGCAGCAGGCCTACGAAGATAGAGTCAACGCCTACGCTCTCAGGGTCCTTGTCCATATCCTCAGCAACCTCCCAGACATGAGACCTCCAATAAGTCCTCGACCAATGATGACAAACTTCTCAGACAAATCCAGAAAATCCTCGTCCATTTTTCTCAATGGAGTCTGCGGACATATGTGCCACTCGAGAGTGACCCCAACAAACTTCCCCTCACGACCGAGTGGGAGTGAAGTTGGTCAGACAGGCAATGTCACATCAAGCTTTTAGCTTTCCCTTCGGCAAAACCTTGGTCAATATGTCCGAGCCATTGTCATCCGAGCAGACCTTTCAAATTGATAGCTGCCTATTATCAAAAACATCTCTCACCCAATGATAACGCACGTCAATGTGCTTTGATCTCGAATGGAATGAGGAGTTTTTTCATAAGTGAATGGCACTTTGACTATCATAAAGGACCTCGTACGTCTCTTGCCTTAGACCTAATTCTTGGACGAACCTCTTCATCCAAAGCATTTCCTTGCAGGTCTCGGTCACGGCAATGAGCGCTATTTCCGTAGTCGAGAGAGTGACGCACTTCTGTAACTTGGACTACCAGGAGACCGCCCCTCCCTCAAACTTCACCAAGTATCCGAACATTGATTTCTGAGAATCAATATCCCCGGCTATGTCTGCGTTTGTATACACAGTCAGCTGAGGCTTTTCTCTTCCAAACTACAAACCCGCCTTGGAGGTCCTACGGAGATATCTGAAATTTCACTTAACCGCGGACTAATGCTCCATCCTGAGGTTTGAGAGAAATCTGTTCACAAGGCCAACCGCATGAGCAATGTTTGGCCGCGTACATCAAGCTGCCAACTGTCGAAGAGTAAGGACTCTTACTCATGCGCGCCTTCTCAGTGTCCGAGGACGGATACTGCTACTTGCTCAGCCTAAAATGGTTGGCCAATGGGGTACTGACAGGCTTAGAGCTTTCCATGTTTAATCTCTGAAGCACTTTTGTAACATAGCCTTCCTGGGACAGCCAGAGCTTCTTGTCCCCTCGGTCACGAAATATCCTAATCCCCAAAATCTGCTTCGTCGGACCAAGGTCTTTTATGGTGAAAGACTGCCCCAGTTGCACCTTTAGCTCCTTGATGCGCTATTCTGTCCGACAACCAGCATGTCATCCACATAAAGGAGAAGGATGACGAAGTCGTTTTCCAAGAACCTCTGAACAAAGATACAATGGTCAGAAGCAGTCTTTTGGTATCCATAACAGACTCAAACTTTTGGTACCACTGTCTCGAAGCTTGTTTCAGCCCATACAAGCTCTTCTTCAAACGACATGCTAGTCCTTCCTTCCCCTTAAGTTCAAAACCATCTGGTTGCTCCATGTAGATCTCTTCCTCTAGATCTCTATGGAAAAAAGCTGCCCGGATGTCCAGTTGTTCTATCTCTAGATCCAAAGCCGCTGCCAGTCCGTGCACTACACGGACCGAGGACATCTTCACAACTGGTGCGAAAATCTCATCAAAATCAATACCCTTTTGTTAACCAAAGCCTCTCACCACAAACCGTGCCTTATGCATTGGCTTGCTCGTGTCCTCGGTCGCCTTCAGCCGGAAGACCCATTTATTCTTCACGGCCTTCTTCCCCTTGGGCAATTTAGCCAGCTCAAAGGTATGGTTTTCATGAAGAGAGACCATCTCTTCCTTCATGATCTCAAACCATTTATCCTTTTGAATACTACACATGGCCTCATTAAAATCTTCTGGTTCTCCAACATCAGTGAGGAGGACAAACTCACTTGCTGGAAGGCGGACGGACGGACGTCTCTCCCTGGATGACCGTCTCACAGGGGCCACCTCGGCTTGTTGAGGTGCCAAATCTTCAACCTGATCCTGAGCCGCTAGAATTGCCTCGCCTTGGTTTCCTGCTACACCTGATCCACTGACATCGAACTCAGGAGGCACTGGACGAACAGCATCAATAATAACTCTATCCGTCCGGGAAGTACTGGGTTGAGCCTTCTGCTCCTTCCCAATGTCCTCGATGGTCTCGTCCTCAACGAAGACCACGTCTCGGGACCGCACCAGCTTCTTTTCCTTTGGGTCATACAACCTGTACCCAAGTTCATATTTGCCATAACCCAGAAAGACACATTGCTTTGTCTTTGGCTCCAGCTTGGCCCTCTCATCTCTCGAAATATGAACAAAGGCTTTACAGTTGAAAGTCCGAAGATGGCTGTACGCTGGCTCCTTCTCGGTCCAAATCCGCTCTGAAACTTACTGGGCGATTGGTTGATTACGTGGGTAGCCGCCTTCAAGGCCTCGACCCAAAAAGATCCCAGAAGCCTGGCCTCGGATAACATGTACCTAACCCTTTCCATTAGGGTGCGATTCATCTTCTCAACCACGCCATTTAACTGTGGCGTCTTCAGTGGAGTTCTCTGATGTCTGATGCCGTGAGCTCTGCAGTAGGCATCAAACGTCCCAATATATTCTCCGCCGTTGTCGCTCCGAACGGCCTTCAATCTCCTCCCGGTCTCTCACTCAACGAGGACATGGAACTGCTCAAAGGTTTCTGCAACCTGATCTTTGGTCTTCAACGGGAACACCCACAGCTTCCTCGAGCAATCGTCAATGAAGGATAAAAAGTATTGTGCTCCTCCAAAGGACTTCTCCGAGAGAGGACCACACACATCCGTGTGGACAAGCTCTAAGACCTTGGATCTCCTGCCAGATACGTCTCCTTGAAAGGAGGCTCTACGCTGCTTCCCCGCCATACAGTGAGGGCAAGTCCTCGACCTGTCTCCATCCATCTGCGGGGTGAGATCCTTCTTTGCCAGATGACTCATGCTACGCTCACTCATGTATCCGAGTCTCTTGTACCACAGGCCCGAGGACTCCACACTTCCTGTGGCATTCACCTCTGCCACCTCAACCTTGGCTTTCAACGTGTAAAGGCCTGAGGCCTTTACTCCTCGAGCAATTACCATGGAGCCCTTTGTCAACTTGTAACTGCCGTAACAAAAGACGCTGCAGTAGCCTTCATCGTCCATCCTTCCTACCGAGATGATATTCATGCGAATATCGAGGATGTGTCGGACGTCCCTCAAAAACAGTCAGGCTCCAATGTTTGTCAGCAAGGAGACGTCCCCGCGTCCAATAATCTCAGACGTCTCCATGTTGTCCATCCTCAACACTCCTAGGGTGCACGGAGTGTAAGTGGATAACAGCTCTCTCCTAGATGTGACGTGGATGGATGCACCAGAATCTACCACCCTGTCAGAAGTCTTCTCAGCCACATTTCCAGAGTCTTTAGACTTGCAGGCTAAAAGGAGATCACCTCTTATAACAATAGAAACCGAGGACTCTTCCTCGCCTCGTCTCTTCTCACCCCGCTGCTTGCCAGCGTTTTCACGCTTTCACTTATAACAAAACTTCTTGATGTGGCCTTTCTTGCCACAATGGTGGCACTCCATGTCTTGATACCAAGAACGTGACTTACTCTGCCCTTTGTCTTCAGACTTTGGGCCACGTCCTCGGCTCCTTCACCTCAATTCGGTAACAAGGACCTCGGAGTGCTGAGAAGTGAACGTGCCTTGAGAACGCCGTCGCACTTCCTCGTTCAGCACAGCTCCTTTGGCCATCTCTAAAGTCACCACACAGTTAGGAACTGTATTGACTATGGTGATTCTCATAACCTCCCATGAGTCCAGGAGGGTTGCTAGCAACCATAGTCCGAGGACCTCATCCTCGAACTTGATCCACATGCCAGTCAGCCTGTCCACGCAGCCCTGAAACTCATTCAGGTGGTCGGCGACAGATGAGCCGTCCTTATACCGGACTTGCATCAGCCTCATTAAGTGATAAATTTTGTTATTTTTGGATTTGGAGGCAAAGAGCTTTCCCAACTTCTCCAAGAGCGTCTCGGCATTCATCTCTCCGCGAACGTGATTGTACACGTTGTCATCCACGAACTGCCGAATAAAGCCGCACACTTGTTGGTGCTCCAACGTCCACTACTCGTCCGCTTTTGCCACCGGTTTTTCTGTGGCGAAAATGGGATTATGCATGGACTTTACGAAAAGCAAGTTTGGCATTTTGTTTTGCCATGTGTCAAAGTTTGATCCATTTAAACAAATCATTTTGCTTCCAACCTCCATCGCAGCTTACAACAAGATCACCGTTCAAAGAATCAAAAGCTCTGATACAACTTGTTGGTGCAAAATACGGAAGGCACGGTGATCGAGCGGATAAAACTCTCGGACAGCAACACAAAGCAAAGCTCTCAGACGGACAAGAAAAGTAACGATAGAAAAAATGGGAAAGAAAACACGAAATTTTAACGTAGAAAACCCTTCTTCAAACAAGGGAAAAATCACGAAAGAATACACTATAAAAGGATTGTTTACAAATGCTAGCTACATAAGCTCAAACGAAAATAAAACAATATCAAGTGTACAATCTCTCTCAAAAGTATTTCTCACTCTATCTTTACAATAAAGCTTGCCCACAACTCTCTCAAGGCTTACTCCAATGCTGCTCACAAAGACACGGCACAAGCACTCCAAATCCTTTTGGCAGCACTCTTGCACACGACTGAAGTAAGGGCACACAAGCCTTATATATATACACAATGGGTCTAGTGGACAGCCGGCCACCTTACTGGCGCTAGGGTGTCAGAACCACGCCGCCTATACCTACCACAGCAGGCGCACGCCTGGCGTTCCAGAGTGGTAGGCCTGACACTGTAGGTGACCAATCAGAGTAGGTGACCAATCCAATCAGAGTAGGTGACCAATCCACCTGCAAAACGCGGCTGCAGCAGGCCTACGAAGATAGAGTCAACGCCTACGCTCTCAAAGTCCTCGTCTATATCCTCGGCAATCTCTCGGACATGAGGCCTCCAATAAGTCCTCGACCCATGATGACAGACTTCTCGGACGAATCCAAAAAATCCTCATCCATTTTTTCCAATTGAGTCCGTGGACATAAGTGCCACTCGGGAGTGACCCCAACACTAACTTGCCGCTAAGGCAATATATCAACTCCTCCATCCGCCCTAAAAACATGTGTTATGTTACTAAAGCCTTAATTTTAATTCATAAAAATCATATAATGAATAAATTCTATGTAAGATGAGAATCTATACTCTTATTAGAAATAAAGATTAAAACAAACCTGAGAATAAAATATCATAGCATTAATCATACCATAATCATAATAAGAAAATCCAAAAATTTAAATAGTACAAATAGTGACCATTAGATCGATCAAAATCTCTTTCATCTATTACACACTTTTTTCAATATATTAAGGGCTAATAAAGAATAATGTTGCAACATACTAACTTTGAATAGAAAGAAATAGTAACAACTTAGTCAGGGCATAATAGATGTTGGGTTTGGTCACTTCCTTGTGGGTGCTCAATAAACAAAAACATTATTAGAGATCGCACAAGGTTTGTGCAGAGTGATATAATTGACTGTAGCAGAAGGGTCGAGGACTTTGCACGATAAGGCCCGAGAACTTTATGCAATAAAAAGGCCGAGGAATTTGTGGAGATCGGGCCTAAGGACTTTATGCATCAATGAGCAAAGGACTTTATGAAGATAAGGCTCGAGGACTTTATGCAACAGAAAGGCCGAGGACTTTGTAGAGATAAGGCCCAAGGACTTTATGCAGCAATGAGTAAAGGACTTTATGAAGATAAGGCTCGAGGAATTTATGCGGTAACGAGCCAAGGACTTTGCGGAGATAAGGCCTAAGAACTTTATGCAGCAAAGAGCCGAGGACTTTACGAAGAGAAGGCCCAAAGTCCTTATGCAGTAAATTCCTGAGGATCTTATGCAGTAAATTCCCGAGGACTTGAGGAGGAATTTAGGAGTAGAATTCCGGGGTAGCCAATTTGTTGGAGAGAACAAATTGGTTGGTTGGTAAATTGGCCGGTCAATGGGTTGACCACCCAGGAAGGCAAAGTAGCCTGTCAACCTCCATTGACCGGCTAATGGCAAAATGACCAATATGCCAAGATTTATCGGTATGGACAAATTTACCGATATGGACAAATTGACCGACATGGATGGATTTGCTGGTATAGGCAAATGATTGGTATGGATGGATTTTTCGGTATGGAATTCTAAAATGAAATTGACCGGTATGTTACAGTGCCAGATTTGGGAAAAAGTGACCCATTGCACCATTTTGCCCGATTGCACAAGTTTTCCAGATTTGGGCAAAATGTTTTGTTTGCCCAAAACAACCAAGATGCAAATGATGCCCAAGGACATAGGTTGATGCCTAGAGACCTGAACACATGAATATCAATTGAGAAGATTGACTAAGTATGCGCAATCTTTGATGAGTGGGCACTATCTTGTAGAGCACGATGACTTACAGTGCATTCATCATATGTGCAGATAGCAAGTCACGAAGCTGGTGACAGGTTGCAGAACTGCTGGTGGCAGGTGTTTGTCCACACGCAGTTTGCTTATTGGGCAGATGATATCCAGGGAAATCAATATA
>JAODPA010092886.1:0-20131 GCA_025585075.1 Nepenthes mirabilis | reverse complement strand
AGAGAAAGAAGGAAAAGAAGAGGAAGAAGGGAAAGAAGAGGAAAAGGGGGCAAACGGCGAGAGGGTTGCGGCGAGGGGGAAGGAAGGAGGGAAACTGACGACCGAATCCTGAAATGTAACCTCCATTATTTAAGAAAGGGGGAAGGGCGCGTAATGGAGGAGGAAGTCGCCGCCGTGAAACCCTAGTCGTGTAGCTGATGCCGTCGCGGCTGCTAATCGCCATTGTAAATCTGGGCCGAAGCCGTCGCCTCTGCAGTCGAAGTCGTCGTCGTTGATTGGTGCTGCTGCCGTCGTCGCCGGAAGAAGAACAAGAAGTTGAGGCAAGTAACCTTTCTGTTCTTGCACGTTAAATTGTTACTCTCTTGCAAGTAGAATTCCTAATTTCTAACAAGTAAATCCCTTCCTTTCTCTTCATTGATGT
This sequence comes from Nepenthes mirabilis, assembly GCA_025585075.1. Taxonomy (NCBI): domain Eukaryota; kingdom Viridiplantae; phylum Streptophyta; class Magnoliopsida; order Caryophyllales; family Nepenthaceae; genus Nepenthes; species Nepenthes mirabilis. The sequence goes on along the minus strand of JAODPA010092886.1, from coordinate 19,710 downwards.
TAATCTATAAATAAATTTCGAGAATCGGATTGTNATGGAGGAGGAAGTCGCCGCCGTGAAACCCTAGTCGTGCAGCTGATGCCGTCGCGGCTGCTAATCGCCATTGTAAATCTGGGCCGAAGCTGTCGCCTCTGCAGTCGAAGTCGTCGCCGTTGATTGGTGCTGCTGCCGTCGCCGCCGGAAGAAGAACAAGAAGTTGAGGCAAGTAACCTTTCTGTTCTTGCACGTTAAATTGTTACTCTCTTGCAAGTAGAATTCCTAATTTCTAACAAGTAAATCCCTTCCTTTCTCTTCATTGATGTTAATCTATAAATAAATTTCGAGAATCGGATTGTATTATTTTGTTAAAGTGAAGAATTGGGGAAAACAGTGTATCGGTCTTGTGGTGAGAAAAACCCAAACTTTTTGGGATTACATGACGATTTGGGATGTGAAAATTGTGATCGGTAACATTCAATTCTTATTTTTCACATGGGTAGAGAAAAGTTGCGGATTTTCTAGTTTCCTGCGAAACGAATCAAAAGGAACCAGGAAACAGAGAAAGCTGCTCTGTTTTGACGGTGCGGCTCAAACACGGTAGAATAATGGCGATGAAAAGTGATTATTCGATGGGAGTATGCTAATCGTTGATGGTATATACGTGTATGAGTGTATGGGCTCGAGTATAAAACGATGTAAGTATGAATGTACTTATGATATATGTATAGGCCGCGAGTGAGTAGAAAATATATATGTGTTTGTATGTATGTAGGCATGCAGGGATGTGTATTAAGTGTTATGTATGTGTGCGGCTGCTGTAGTAAAACGATGTGTATTAAGAAAATTTAAATCTTCAATCATTTAAATTTTTTTAAAAGAAATATGCTGATTTAAAATGTACAATTTGCATTTTAACAAATGTACTTTTAAAAATTTTTAAATACAAATTTGTCAAAATAAATTTAGTATAAGGGGCCTTGATTGCTCAACGAATCATCCTGCACCATCAGCTCTCCGCACGCCCTTTGCCATCGCATCACAGCTACCCCGGCCATCATTGCCTGACAGCGCTGTGGCACATTGTTAGGGAGTTTCAATTTACTGGGAAAAGGAAATGTTCTTCTTGAGCGAAATTGAGCACAAGTTGCAGTTACCTCCACGCAAGCTTAAGCTTCCTCTGGAAGAAGCAGTTAAGGGGCAGCTTGATTCTCTCTTCTTGGACAAGGTCTCTTTTTTACATCACCAATCCGCTCTATTTTTCTTCTCTTTTCTATGACTTTGTGTTTTTTTTTCCCTCTCAGTCTGAGCAATAACTATGCGGCTTGTTTGTCCTGCTCATTTTTGGATGAAGGTCATTGCAAAACTTGGTCTTTGTATATCAGTTTATGATATACAATCGATCAATGGCGGCTTTATTTTATCCACTGAAGGCGAACCCACTTATACGGTACGAGTTATCTTCAATCTCAAGAGGAGTAATTTCTTCCTTTAAAAATCTGTGAACTAATTTATTTTCTTTTTAATTTCATATCTGGGAAAATGGGTAATCTAGTCATTAAATTTCTGTGATTTTTAGATGGTTGGCATGGTTTATTGTATTGGTTGCCTAATTCTAGTAAATTATGCTTATGCAGCCCCCCCTCCCCCAACAATGTATGGTCTGATTCTGCATATTAATCATATCATTACTAGCAGCCATGTATAGTTGCATTTTCATCTGATTAGTTGATTGTCTGGCGATTAGTTGATGTGTATCAATCATTCCTATGCATTTTGCTTGGTTCTTGTACAAAAAATAGATCGATGAAGCTGGTAGAAAACTGATCCTCAAATTTGTTTCAATGATGACTGTGCTCACTTCATTGTGCACCAGTTTTCCAAAGTGATGCCGCTGAATTCTACCTTACTGAAGTTGGCTCAGTTAGGTGGTTAGCCATTAGTTGCCTTGTTTCTAGTATAATCGATATGTATTCACTCTTTTTTCCTTGCAGGTGGTGTTTCGTATGATTATGTTTCGTCCATTTGTGGGAGAGGTTATTTCTGCTAAATTAAAAGAATCAACTGTGGATGGATTACGCTGTATGATTTTGTACTTGGCTATTTACTATTGTTTCTTATGTTCTTTGTTTCATTCTCTGATTTTTTTTCTTGATTTGTGTGAAGAGATCTATTTTATTACTAATAGAAGCCTTCCAAGTTCCAAATAATAGCACATGAATTTTTTTAAGAGAAAAACACAATGGAAAAGAAGTAGCTCCGATGAGCTAATATAAATGTATCGAGGTATCATTGACCTAGTTTCTTGGGGTATGGGTTCGTCTCCCATGTTGCTCACAATCAAACAGTCACTATATTGACATATTTGGTTGATCACGTTTGGTTTACCTCTTAAACTCATGATCCATTGGAAATTCAGCTGTGAAACCTTAGCAATGATGGCAAAAGAACAATAAAATATGAGTGCCTTATCTCCTCTTGGATCTAACTATTTTGCTGTTATTTCCTCTTTGAACCTTTTCTTATCCAACTTTAATCTTTCCCCTATGAATGACTATCAGTTCACTTATTTTTCTCAGTTCTTGCCAAATGTAAAGGAGCCGTGGCCTCCCCAGTATCTGTTAATGGAGAGGCAGAATAAAATCAAATGGACTTTTTCTAACCTCATTGATGCACTTCACTAATTCTAATCTGTCTTCCTCTCTCTCTCTCTCTCTCTAATTGCTTTGCATTTGTGGAATTCAAACAATATTTGATGAAGATGATGAGTTGCATAAACAGAAGACATTTTCATGAGTAAATCTTTTGGAGGTGGATCCAAGCAAAAACTTTTGAAATTGTTTGTGTTAGATTTTGGAGGTAGCATGTTGTGAATACGGGGAGCTTCTGAATCTGAAATGGGTGTGGGTGTAAGAGGGTGGAGAGGTAAATGGCTCAGTTGAATAAACAGCTTTCTGATTTGAACAGAAACTGAAAAAGGTAATGAGTTTCTTTTGTGAATCAAAATCTGAAAATGATGTTGCTGAACAGGTGAAGTGTTTGATGAATTGGAGGAATGAGTCAGTCAGTTGTATTTGTATGAAAACAGATTTTGGTTTAAATTAGAAACTGTGTAGATATTTCTGTGTTCTGATGAAGAGCAGATGATGGCAGAACACATTGAACAAAAATGGATAACAGATGAATGCATTGTTGAAGTTTTTGCAACATTGCAGAGTATAAATGATGATGGCCGTATGTATAGAAGATGAATAACAGAGGAATTCCATCACTAAATCTGAAGTGATCTGCAATAGTACAGATTAAATGAATTTTGGCAGTTCTGTAATGAAGACGCCATCATGTAAATAATTAGGTCAATGTTATGCGGAAAAGATTTTTCAGGAATTAATTTAAAATAAAAAATAATTTCTCAAATAAGGGAGAATACGTGTGTTTGAATCAATTAGAGACTAACAGGGGAAATAGAGGGTGTTCCAACTGGGGGAAAGTGTTGAAATAAATCAATTGTAAATAGAAAACAAAGGGAATGGGGTTATGGGGATGAATCTGTCAAGAGGAAAACAAAAGGATTGGATGATATATTGACGAAGGGTAGGATAATCATCCTAGATAAATATTATAAAATGAAAAGGGACTCACTCAACCTTCCAATGATCTATCTAGGGACTCATTCAACCTAGGGGATTGGGACTCACCAATCGGACGATCAAAGGGATCCTTAAGAGATAAAATCTTCTTCCTAAACTGTGAAATGTTTCTTTTCTTCATCTCTGTCTGAACTCTTGGACCTACTCTAATTAAATAAGAAAACAAGGCAAACAAGGAGACTTCACTGGAGGCACAACAATCAGTGCAGTTCTTTGGGATAATTGCTCAGCCGAGCCTAGGGACGATTCCCTCAACTCCTTGGGCATGTTTGGGCAGCCTTATTTACTAATTTGATTATATTTATTGCAAGCATTGATGCTTCCTTTGAGTTGGGCTGTTCGGGTTGCTGGGTGGATGGTCCGATATCGCATCACAATGTAAGTTGCTTGTCTAATAATTTTGTGAAGTTCCTGTCATTGAAGAATAATCCATGAAGCTGTATAAATCATTTCATCAGAACTGAGATGAAGAACAGGGAAGCTATATGAGAATCAAAGGTGATTGTGTGCTCTGTATTTGACAAATCAGGTATTTGATTTTGCAAAGAAGAAATCAGCTACCTAAATAGCAATAGTGAGTACATTACAATCATTGGATGAGAATATAAATGAAAATATTGGTATCAATATGGTTATTGGGCATTTCGGACAATATATATCGGTATTAGATATATCAAAATTTTTTTTTCTTGAAAATCATAAACTGATGAGTCCATATCGGCCGTTATATAAGCCAAATATCAGTCAATATTTTTAATATTAAATATATTGATCGATATTTTGAATATTAGGTATATGATACTGCGATATATAGCCGATACAGCAACATACTGTAATATTACCACGGTATCAGAAAATATCAGGGATTCAATATCGATTTATGTCGGCCAATATTTATAATATCGGCCAATATTTGTAATATCGGCCAATATTAATCTTACCCTTACTGTATGAACACAACAATAAAATGAATCTGCAAATATAATTGTGTTCAATGTAGATACAAACAAAGCATTAAGTGTGCTTTGTTGTAAAAACTGATCTGTGCCTCAAATCAGCAGTGGGCATGCTTGTTGTTGCCTTGGATTGCTGAACCAGCAAGGTAGTTAACTTGTGGTAAATTGATTTACTATTACTACTGTGATAATCTTCTTCTGACAGTAACTTAAAAAAATGTGGGCCTGCATCAGATTAACTTATTCACTGCTGTATTGTTCAGCTGCAGTGAATTGGCCTGCATGAGATTAACTTAATTCACTGCTATGTTGCACTGCTGCTGTGATTTGGCCTGCATCAGATTGAATTGCTTGCTACTTACTCTGTTGCATAGTAAGTTGAATGGAATTGCTGTGATGGTAACAGAAACACTGAAATCTGGTACACGTGACGCACTATAAAATGCTGAAAATCTGAAATGCTGCTGATGCAGATGCATCAGCAGTTTGGGTGCATCATTCAACTCAATTGGACAGTAGTTACATCAGAAATTGTTGCTGATATGAATTTGATCATTGTGAAGTTAGTTTGTGAGGTGCTAATGTATCTCACGTGCTCCTTCACTTGATGTGATATAACCATGACTAAATAAATCCATATCTCAATGGAACAGTGGCAAATATCAATGGATGCTACTGGCGAGTTTCATCAGAGATTTTTCTGCACACTGTCTGATTTTGTTTACCGACATAATCTGATTTTGGAAACATCAGCACAATATATTTCAATATTTAGTGTGATGCCGTTTTATAATTTGGCTGGCTTAACTATCTTCTCTTTCCTTTTTTTTGAATATTTTTAAAAGGACTACGGCACATTGTTGTTTTCCTCTACTTTTGAGTGATTCTCTAAGTTTTGTTGTTTTGATAATACTTCTGTATTGTTATTTTGTTCATTGGCTGTGCCCTGTGGGCTCCACATTAATGAATGCTTTCATTACTATTTAAATAAAATGAATAAAAGAAGGCATGTATCTGCTGCATGAGTCAAAGATTTCGAACAACTTGTCTGATTTGGCACTTTTGGATTTGCTCTATACATAGAGTATTCAAACTCAGAAATCAATCAAAAGTTACATGCTTATGTGGGCCTTTTCGTAGATCATATTGTTGTTGATATTAAACTGGTTCATGCTCCCTTTTAGTGTCTTCAGCAAAATCACGCCCATTGTATCTCAAGGTGTGCTGTTTGTTTATGACAATAATGAGAAATAGCTTGCTCCACCGTCAAGGTGATGGAATTTTGTTACATTGGGTTTGAGTACTATATATACTTGGAAATTGTGATTTGTGGAGGTTCTTAAGTTCTCAATGGTTGTGATTCAAGGGTGCTAGTGATGGCCCTTCATGTGTTTGCTCTTTATGGTTCTGATTCGAGGATGCTAGTGATGGCCCTTAGTGTGTTTGCTCTTTATGTAGATGAGTTAATGATGCAAAACAAGAAGGGGAAGGGAAAGAGAGAGAAAGGGGGAGAGAGCTAATAACAAAGACTTTGAATAAAGGGGAGAGAGATCAGAAGTAAAGGGGATAAAATCACAGCAACGGAATAACTGACAATCATTGTTAGTTGTTTAGTGAATAACAACATAAGATGCACTCATATGGGCAACAAGAAATAGAATGAACTTGAAACAAAAGATAACATCCTAATCAACTAAATACCCGAAAATCAAATAAAAAAAAAAGTGCTTATCACAATAATATAGTTGTAAATACAAAGAAATATTGGTGGTTTAGTGTAAGAAATGCAATGCATGAAATTTTATCTATTTTATATTTTAGATTGTGATTGATACTCTTGGAATTTTCCACTGATTTATGCATGCTAATTGTAAGGATTTTGAAAAGCAGTGTCTCTCGGATTCTTCGATGACATATACATACCTGCCTATTTATTGCCAAGCCCTTCGCAAGCTAAGGATCATCCAGAAGACAGGTAAGATCTAGTGACTTGGAACTTGGTTCTTTCCGCCTTTTCTTTTTCAATTTACTGAGTACATTTTTGTTCCATCAATAAATGACGGTTTCTGATTATTTCAGAAATCAAGTCAGATGGGTGTGGTTATTCGATGATGGAGGCAATAGACATGAAGATGAGGAAGATAAATTTCAAATACATGAAGATGATGAGGTTAAGTTGGTTTCATAAATTCACACACATGCACACACATACCAAGCTGTCTAATTGGAATTTTGAAATTTGTACTCCAGATCCGGTTTCAGGTTCACAAAGTTGATTATCCGCCAATTCCCATTGAACAGCAAGAAGGTTCAAAGCCATTTGCCCCGATGGTTGTTACAGTAAGTTCTTTAATCTTACTGCTTTTTATGGAGGGCTCTGATTTTGTGTCAGTGTAGCTATTGCATGGAATTTGAGCTTCCCTCTTTCCTGAGGCTGGTAGCACTATTTGGTTGCCCCGTCCCTCTTATCGTTCAGTTTTTCTCTCCCAGAGAAATGGTTATCTTGTATTCCTATCTGAGTCTGGTTGCATTGGGTATTACTTGTAGGTGGAACAAGTATTACTTCTCACCAAGTTGTGATTATGATTTGTTTGCAAAATGAAAATATCTTAACTTATTATCAAGGTATGATTAAGATCCTGTATCATAAGATAAGTTGCAAAGTTGGATTTAGAAGGGGGAGGGGGAGTGGAAGAATTGATTCCAATCATAAGCAGAACTTAGGGTAGCCAGTTTGTTTTGACCAATGGCCTTCCCGTTCCCTGACTGTTAAAAGAGGGGGAGGAAAAAACAAAAAGGATAGTGATTTTCTTTTTTTTTGGGAGGGGGGGGGGGGGCGCGTTGTTTTGTATGTCCTAGTACTTCCACAAAATAAGTTCCTTATAAGTGTAAACTTACTTCCAAAGTGTGCCAAATAAACCCTGAATGAACGAATTTTCTGCTGAAGATTTCCCTTCTCTCCATTTTTGAAACAAGAAATCCAATATTGAGGCTCAAGTCATGAAGTTTGGTCATCCATGGTTGCCGGCCGTAGATAATAATCTATCAACTCCTATCTCGAGTTGTCTTTTCCAGTAATGATAGGATATCTGCCCCTAATACTTATGAAAGTACTCATCACAGTGCAAGAAATCTTGTATTGTGGGCGACTCTGCCATCCAATGGAGTTTCATTTTTGTTGACAGTTGCCAAAGTTTATCTTTCATTGGCAGTGGTCTAATATTAGAATTTGTATTAGATTGTTGTGCAGTGCCATATATTAAAAAGGTGGCCCAGTGTATGAGATTCTTGTAATGTGTACGGTCTGAGAAAGATTGGACTACTATTTGGCTTTATTATATATGGTCTTCCTTTATCTTTATAGGTCATTTTCATGACTCAAACTCGTGACTGTTAAGATCTTATAGTGACAACTTTACCGTTGCCAGTGCTATAATATCACAATGAAAGTTTTCAAACAATTATTATTGGATTTTTATTTGAATTTCTGTGCCAGGGGACGTTAGATGCCGATGGGTTGGGTCCGGTCCCATGGTGGGTATGACACTCTTTAAATTGCAAGAGGCTATGTGCTATGAACCGGGGGAATAGAGCACTTGCTGATGAGATTGCGGCTGCTGCATCATCTTTGTTCTTTGAAATCAGACATCAATGAGCGGTGAGTGTGAAAATGTTCTGGGTACCGAAGTCCTGAAGATTGCTACTGTACTAGACGACCTTCTTTGGTGGATGTAATTATTCGGCCATTGTTATCTTCACTGTTGAATTCGTTATTATCAGAACAGTCACCTTTAACATGCATGCTAAGAGTCTTTGTAATACGAAATTGCTTTGGAAACAACTATAGCTAATGCTTATTTGATCTCGATCCTGTTGAGATGATGCTTCTTTGCTTTAGAAGTTGCTCATTTTCTGAAATTCGTCCGGCAAATGTAGTTCCAATCTAGATATCCATCTGTTTCTGGTGTACCATCATCATGGGCATTTTCACTAACTCTCTCTCTCTCTCTCTCTGTACATTTCCCATTCGGTCGAACTATACTACATTTCTGTGACTTATCATTGGACCTAATGATACCTTTACATTCATAAAAAAAAATCCTATGATAGATTTAAGACAAACTATGCGGCTCAATGTTATATTAGATTATTCTTCAATAAATGATTTCAACGACTATTTAATCTCGGCTAAACAGATTTTTTTTTTTTTTTTGGGGGGAGGGGGGGGAGGGGATGCAATGGGAGTGATCTATGCTTAAAAGATGAAGGCAATTATACTTAAGCATGCTTACCTGCTTCATGGCATTTGGTTATGGGTGGACAAAGATTGGTACCAAGGTAAGATTTTGAAATGTTCAGCGCTATGTAATTTGGATTTTATTGTTGCATTTAAAAGCTCGAAGCCAATTAAAAGCACCTGCCTTATTTTCGGAACGTATGTCAAGACACCATGTTTTCTTACACAAGGATATACCCACAAAAGACATTTGCCAGCACCTGGAAATTTACCCACCATTTTAACACCAATTCTCTATCCAACTCAATCTTTGAACATTGTTTGAAGAGAATGGAATCAAATCTCACATACTGGAAAACAATTTCTACCAAAATGCCGCCTCTAAAATGAAATAAAAACAAGAAAAGCCCCGCTGGACCGGGTGGGCGCCTGTGTAGCTGGGTGATTCTAACCTTTAGTTGGGAGAAAATATAAAAAAGCACCAAAAGGTGACAAAAGGAGCCCAAGGACAACCAGTATAAGATTTAGGAGACCCAAAAAAATAAAGCTGTGACTAAGGCTCGTTATAATGGGAAAGCTTGTTTATTTCCTTTTGTGATTTCATTTGACCAGAGAACACTAGAAGCTCCAACACTTCTGTAAGAAAATAAAAGAATTACAGGATAAGAGAACATTTTAAATATATGCAGCAATAGAATACCCAAAATAAGGTGCTGTCCGAGTATTTTGTCCGACCGGTCACCGTGACTTCCGCGAGTTTTGCGCCAACAATATGTGCCTAAAGCCATTTCAGAATAACTATAGAGACGTTACTTTTTATATGTATATGCCATCCCAATTTGACAAGGAAATCACTTGGCCGTTAATAATGAACCGTTTCAGCCAGCCGTGCACAGATTAGTACCAAGGTAAGATTTTGGAATGTTCAATGCTATGTAATTTGGATTTTATTGCTGCATTTAAAAGTTTGAAGCCAATTAAAAGCACCTGCCAGACATCATGTTTTCTTACACAAGGATATACCCAGAAAAGACATTTGCCAACACCTGGAAATTTACCCACCATATTAACACCAATTCTCTAACTCACTCTTTGAACATTGTTCGAAGAGAAAGGAACCAAATGTCACATACTGGAAAACAATTCCTACCCATTACATGTCGATGGTACAAATTGTCGCTTCTAAAATGAAATAAAAACAGGAAAAGCCCCACTGGACCGGGTGGGCGCCGTGTAGCTGGCTGACTCTGACCTTCAGTTGGGAGAAAATATAAAAAAGCACCAAAAGGTAACAAAAGGAGCCCAAGGAGAACCAGTAAGATTGAGGGGACAAAAAAAATTAAGCTATGACTAAGGCTCGTTATAATGGGAAAGCTTGTTTATTTCCTTTTGTGATTTCATTTGACCAGAGAACACTAGAAGCTCCAACACTTCTGTAAGAAAATAAAAGAATTACAGGATAAGAGAACATTTTAAATATATGCAGCAATAGAATACCCAAAATAAGAAGACTAGAAGTTTATTGTGTCCTGATCTACAGGGGCAACACACTGCCACAAAGACCGATATGCTGGAATTTCAACAGCGTCCACTCCAATGGCAGAGAGATTACGTCCGTACTCCTGGTAATAGAAAAATGGAAAGGAAAATAAGTTAATTATGTTTCATTTCTTTTCATTTTTACCTTGTTTGGATGTTTTTGGCTGCGGTGACGAAATTTTATCATATGAGCCAAACTACCCTGAGCTGTATTCCAGATTGCTTCAGTACAAATGGTTAGGTTAGTTCGGTAAGTTTTAAAGAGTCAAGCTTAGACCTATATTCTGAACCCATTTAGGAAACCAGTAAACTTGAGCAAGATACCGCGTGAATTTTGTAATAAATAATAATATTCCAAAATACTCGAGTCAACAATAGATAGGTCAATAAGCAGCATGCTGAGTTTAGCTGGCCTAAATTTAAGCTCACCATGTTCAAATGCAAAAATACTGGGTTCAACTCAATTCGAGTTGCTTACATCTATGAAACAAAGCCAAAACTGAGAATGTTATGCCGCCTAGAAAATGACTACCAATGCTGCTTGGGGAATACGGCCCCATAAATTTAGCAGTTCTACAATTTGGCCCTAGCAAGCTGAAAATTTGCCTCAGCAAAGAGTGGAATATCACAATTCAAACACAGTTGAGATGTTGTGATATGAGAAATCTGAGGTTAAAGCCGTGAGGAAGCGAGAATAAATTGGTTGCAATCCATTTGTTGCCGCAGCAGATTGTGTTATGGCTGTTCAATTCCTACTTTAGAGAATGTAATAACTCATGAAAGTTACATGGTATAGTAAACTTCAATAAAACCGATACAAAGTCATGCATACCTGTATATCAAGAAACAATTGCATGCAAATTTTATCAGTATTGGACACATTATGGTCAGAAATATCCGAGGTTGCTCCAACCCGTCTTTGTGCGCCTTGACGTATTCTCTGAAGTGAAGACTCTGTTTTCCTTGCCTGGTGATGATCATGATGAAGAACTTGGGTGATATGATCTATGAAAAATGAGTCCAGCGAGAGACCTCATCAAGTAACATAGAAACACTTACCACGGTAACAAGGTCTTCAGCTAGCTCATAATAACGAGCGGTAATCTCAAAAGCAGTGCTTCGTAGAAGCTCATCTTTCATTTCCTTAGTTAAATATGTGGCAGCTCTATCTCCTTCCAATAAGGCCTGTGAAAGTGCTTTTGTTCAACAGATGCATGATTGACATAACTTTCTTCATAGAAGAGAAGGACCCAGTGGGTGACAACCATTTCTATGGAAAATGATTTTTCTTCCCTTAAATCTTATAGTTAGCATAGCAGGAAAACGGATTGTGTTCAGAAACAATCTCAGTAACACAAGCAGAATATCAAGCTGGAGAAGAGTGAGGATATTCAAAAACTTCACAAGGGCTGGTTGGTTCAATTTATTTTTACTTCTCATTTTCCATTTTCTTTTACATTTCCATTTCCAAGTGGAATGCAGGCGCAGAACCTGGTGGGCAAAATTTTGCCACACTTCATGGCAATGGAATAACAAAGGGGAATACATACTTGATATTTAGTTATTTTGCAGTTTTTGATGAGAAGTGATTGCACATCAGTGGTGAAAACATGGAGAACATGGCATGCTCCAAAATTACCTAGAATGCTCCACCTTACATCTTATTATTTTTCAAGACATGAGAATGGAAAAACTATTGAAGTAAACAAATCAAATAGAATGCATACCATACCTTCAGAGGACGCAGAACCCCTGAAATGTACGGAGAATGCCTAACAGGAAGGGGTTTGTTTGTCATCCTGTATGTTGCAGTTATCCCTTTCAGCTGTCTCAAGTCCTAAATATTGAAACAAAAAAAACTATATATCAATAACCAAAGTGGACAAAAAAAATTGGGTATGTGGCATTTATAAAAATTAAATCTGTAAAACACCAATAACCCAACCCTAAAACTGTCCATCAAACCCTTGGAAGCCCTTTTGAAGTAACACAATGAAAGGATGGCATAACCACCATTATGTCTCCTTGTAAAAATATGAATTATTTAATTCCAACAAAATTAATTTTTCAATGAGTTTTTTCCGGAATTAAAAATGTATCAATACTAAAATCATTGAAAAAACATATATATGGTTTACCTCAACAGACTTCTCAACTAGTGCTTCTATTATTGATTTCATTGCTCGTGGTACTAGATCCTCCAAAGATTTTCCACTATGCAATATGCTCTGCCTAACAAGATCTTGTACATCATTAGGGCATGAAGAAAGTAGCTGGACCACGTGCTGAAGGTAATTACCACAAACTTCTGCTACCAGATAATTTATATCATGAATCACCTGGAAATAAAACAATATAGTTCAACACATGTTAGTGAAACTCATAACTCAATAGAATTCAGTATATTTGATGACAAAACATGATGAAAAACTGCTTCTGCTAAAAATCAACTAATAGATAGTGTTGAAAATTCACTGGCAGTTGAAATTAACCAGTATAACACGCAAGACTATTCAAATCATAGGCAGTTATCTAGAAAGGCACTTCACTCTAAGCAATCTGCACAACTTTCGAAGCAAAGTGAGTATAGAGAGGATGATCTTTTTTTTTTATTTTTTTTCTATCAAAGCAACAGCGAGGAAGTGTTAAAAATTCTGCCTTATTCCATGAGATGTAGAGGGAGAAGGGACAAAACACCCAGCCAAAAAAAAAAAAAAAGAAAGAATTATGCTTGAGATAGCTAATTTGCTCGTGGTACTCACATAAATAAAATCTTCTGGCACGGCAGAGATAGCCCATTCAGACCCAGGATTAGCAGTTGCATCACCCAATTTGCGAGCATCAAGTCCAGATGACAACCAATTGGAGTACCTGTTGTAAAAAATGCAGTCAACTTTCAAGCTAAGGAAAAAGATATTTAAACCAATATTCTTCCCGAAAAAATGACCTTGAGAGAAGCTGCAAAGATAGACGAAGAAACTTGTCCGAGGAAGAAAGAACAAGAACATCTTCACTCCAGCAGGATCTCAAACTCTCCAAAAGGCTGACACTTTGTTTTAGGGACAGCTCTTTTTTCTCAGAACTTGAACTCTGGACCACTATCAGAATAGGAGATGCAAGTGCTGAATCCAAAGCCCCAGCTATTTCTTGAAACCTAAAAATATGATTGGATAAATCTGGATAATATAAAAAAACCACCAAAATCTGTTGATTCAGTATTTAGAACAAGCATCTCAGGGTTGCACTTGATACCTCAGTGAGAAATAAGCACCAACATTCCACTGCTTCATAAACTCAGTATATACAGGCTCTGCTCGGAACTTAGAAACAGCATATCTGGATGGACAGTAGCCTTGGATGACAATTCCGATTCCGATTGTTATTATCGTATTGTACAAAGCACAAATGGAGAAAAACCTCCTGCCCAACAGAATGCATAAAGATATGCTGTCTTCAGTTTCAGAACCTACCTTCCAGATGAGCTAAAAAGTCCAAGCTTGATTTGTAATTTCTCAAGAATTCTGCAGGTCTTCCAGGCGAAAAAGCCCCTGGCTTTCCCTTCTGGATTGCTAAGAGGACCTCCTTAAGGATTGAATTTGCCAAAAAGTCAAATACGTGTAAACCTGAATTTTCTGCAACATAGCAAGAACCACAACACTGCCAGTGAAATTTCCAGCATCCAAAAGTTGGGCACCAAAAATAGAATGGTATTGCATAAAATTGATGTTTTGAAAACCAAATAGCAGCATCTGAACAGCTGGAGGGGGAAACAGAACTGGAAAATGACGGAGCTCTGGATAACCACAGGACAAATGTAAAACACATTTGGAGGGGAAATAGTATTCAGGGGGCATTAAGAAGGCCATGAACTATGTCCATATAAATTGAACAGCTGGATCAAGGAGCTGTTCACAAAAGCCAAGGGCTGAAAAAATGCCATTGATGTTATGAAAACAAGGAGATCTGAGAAAGGTATTTCAATTGCCACAGTAGCAAAGATTATGCAGCAATCAAAACTGCCTTTTCATTCCATTTAGTTGCAGGAACCACAAAGAACAGCTGTTTCCAGATCATTGTACCTGTCGATGAAATTTCCAGCAGGAATCTACAGTCTTTCTCAACATATTGTTCAATTTTACAAAAGTCTTCCTGAAGTTCGCCTCCGGAAGCTGCACTTGCAAGCTCAGAAGAACCGTGTGGGATAACCTTCTCAATCAATGGTGCAACAATAATTGTGCGAAAAATTTCTTCAGGATTCTTGGTGTTGTCTATGGCAGTATATGCACGTAAGCAGTTGTAAATGGCATTTGCATCTCGATGTTCCAGACCGTCTACAAAGCAAAGTCCCACATTTGAATCTAATAAGAGGCTAGCGCTTTGAATCCTCTTCTCCAAGTTCTCAACAAAAGGTAGATCCTGTACTGCCATAACGGAGAAATGCAATGAGCACAGCAGCTATCTGGACTTTACAAAAGCAAATCAATCTTCACAAGATATTCAAAAGTGAAATAAACTGAAACTAATAAAAGGGTTTACAGAAGGAAGAAGGGAAATTTTAGTAAAATAACAAATGCACCTTTACATCAAGGAGTACAAAAATTCATGTGAAACAAAGGGGTAATCAGATTAGTAACATACCAAATACCACATCAAAATGCTATCCTACTGGCCCTACTATACTTTGTCAGATCCAAAAGTAACGCAATAACTTGTAAATAAGGAAGAAAAAGAGAAATTTGGTAAATGCACCTTTACATCAAGCAGTACAAATATTCATGTGAAACAAAGGGATTGTCAGATTAGTAGTATACTGAATACCATATCAAAATGCTATCCTATTGGCACTCCGATACTTTGTCAGGTCCAAAAGGAACACAATAACTTATAAATATCCTCTCAATTCCATTACATTTAGACACTAATTAAAAGGGCCAGATAATGAACATAACTTGGTGAAATGTATGCAACATAGACAAGATGAAGATGAAGACAAGACCTCGTTCTCTCTTTATCTCGCTCATATGTCAGGATTTAGGTTTGGGAGCACTAGAGGGAGGGGAAGGCAACGAATGATTCAAATTTGACTTTAATGTTGAGCTGTATATCTAGTTAGACAAAAAAGGATATGTAGCAAACAGGATCAACTTTGGCAAGGAAGGCTGCAGAATCTTCCTCCACTATCATCAGATGAAGCACTGTAGAGAAGTTGGACTGTATAGCAATTTCCCTAAAGCATGTTAAGCCAAAGAAATGAAGAGGTAATAAAGCATGTCAAGTAGAACAGCACCAATCATGTTGTGACCAAAACAAAAGCTCACACAATCAACATAAAAGTGAATATTCCTTTTCTCCATCAGATGACAGCAGGAGAGAGCATGAGACCTTTGCATGATCTATATAGAACTTCAACCTATTCATTTCACTGGCGATTCGCTCCAAAAGCATGCTCTGAGTCTCTCTCGTATTTGACCCATTCTCACCATGTGGCAATATACCATTGCTAAGATGACTTTTCTCTGAGGTATTCACATCTCCATTTGACCAGTCAGCAGGAACACTAGGTAGCTCCATTATCAATTTTTCAACCTGCAATACATGAAACATTAAAAAACATATTTATGACCCTTTCTAGCCACTAAATACATATAAACTCAGCATAGTAGCAATACATCAAAGAAACTAATGGAAGCAACTAGAAGAAAACTAAGTGCAACATATTTTGCCTGATGGTACAACAGCTTGATTAAATTTCAGCATCATGCAATTCACAAATCAATTCTGTATATTCAAAGATGACAAGATAAAAGAAAAGCTGGCACAAGGCTCCTACTGTGACATCCCAGATTTTGAGTTTTCAACTTATGTCATATGTTGGAAATAATTTTTGGCGCATAAATTGGGTTATTTAATTTTTTATACCTTGAGTATATTTTAGATGCAATTGGAATGTAACTATTTCAATTAAGATATATAAATAATTTGAGGATTGTTATTTTGCTATTTTTGAAAATCGTAGTGAACCCAAAATAATCATTATGAGGCACATAATTACAACCTACCTTGACAAATATCTAAATTAGCCTTAAATTAGTTGAGGTGGCCTACTCAGGTGAAGTTTGGCAACTGATGTCATGGCTTATGCGTTTACTATTTCTTGGCACATGGGTCAGTACATAGTATTGAGTATATTTTAGGACACATTGAGGATGCCATTATTTTAAGCAAGAGATTAATTGAAATTTATTAGTTTATGGTTTATGAATGTGGACTCAATTATTTGAGCACAAAAGTATTCCTAGCTATTATAAAATATATTTANTAAAATATGCTAAACAATCCAAAACTATCTCCCTCTTCCTTACCCTAGAAACAGCATCTTTCCCTGACATCGAATCCCGCGCATAAAGAAGTTCCAATATTTGATCCTTCTATTCCCCCTCACCTGCATCTCAGTTCTGCCCAAATTCCACAATGACCACAAAACCAACCAGGAGATACCAAAACAACAATATTTATCAAATCAGTGATTTGGAATTCAAAATAACTTAAACAAGAAGAATAAACACATCGTGATATGAAAACAGGAGTCAATATTGTTATATGACTTATACCCACACATTCCCACCAATTAAAAATGAAATAAAATAGTGTTCCTTTCTACATTGTTCCACATATATGCAAATTTTAGAATCTATTATTATTCCATGCTTCTTGGATAAATAACTATGGAACGCAGGAAGTAGAGTTATGAAAATCTATATGATGTAGTTTGTTTGGTTTACCACGAAAAAGAAGCGTACAAATCCAAAACTGGGAAAACTATAATCGGATATAATATGACTCAAAATTCTTTAAAATTTTGATCAGGTTCCCTACTTGGTTATCAAACATAACATATTAATTGGACACACCCATACAATTTCAAACATTCTAGAGGCCGGAAAAGGAAATGACACTAATCGCGAACACGAAACACAGACCTTAGAGACTGCGTGAAACGTATCGAGCAACAGTTCCAAGACCTCCCGCGCATTGACCGCCACCGCCCTCTGCTGCAGCCCATTCTGAACCGCAACCAACGACGCTTCGACGCTACTCCTAAACGCCGCGATCTTCTCCCTGAGATCAGAGAGCGGAGCGCGCATGCGAGCAATGGCAGAATCGACGTCGACGAGTTTGGTACTGAGGTTTACGAAGTCATTGTAGTCTCGATTGATGAGCTCAATGAGCTCGTGCTTAAGGGAAGAGAGATGAGATTGGAGCTGAGGCCGAAGAGTGTCAAAGGGGACGAATGTTCGGAGGTCGGAGATGTAGGATTCGGCGTCGAAATCAGGAGAGAGAAAGAGTTCTTTCTTGAACCATAGAGGGTTGGAGTCGTCAATTGGGTCGCCAAAGATGTCCATTGGAGAACGGGGAGGTGCGAGATCCGGCGACGCCATTCTCGAACTGATAGAAATACTCTGAACTTCAGATGAAGAGAATTTTATATGCACACAAACGTAACGCGAAATCTAAAATAAAATGGTATCAACCCATCAACACATAGGCCCCTTAAATCGTAAATTTATTAAAAAATGCGAATCAATTGAATTGTTAAGCTTGGAGTAAAGAAAATTCAGTCAAATTATCAAATATTTGAATGACCAAATTGCTGAAAATATAAAAAATCGATGTGCTAAGTGGCTGTGCGGTTAATAANCCTACGATAATTTGGTAACAAATTATCTATTACTAAAAATAAGAATATTTGGAAGACAAATAAATAAAATAAAATCACAACTAATTTGGAAGACAAAAAGTGAATCTTCATATTTAGAAGGCAAATAAAAATGAATATTTGTCTTCGATGTCCGCATCATACTGTAGATTCATTCCTTTTATCATGCTTCCTCAACAAACATACATTAGAATACCTGTACTGCAACTCCATTTGGCTAGACCCAAAATGTTTTCCATGGACAATAATGTTCAGGGAAAAGGTGTTCCTTGGAAAGCATTTTCATTGGAAAATGTTTCCATCATTTGGTTCGTATATGAAAAGTTATTAAAATGCTTTATATGATTGGAAAATAAGATAAAATATGAATTTACATCTCTCCCAATTACCAGAAAAATGCAGAAGTGGCCTAAGTAAAATTTTTACTTGGAGTTTTGAAATAACATATATAACGTTGTAGTGTGAAGAAATGGGTGATAAATGAAGATAGGTTACTTCAATGACTATTTCTATAGTTAAAATTGTCAATCTGCCTCATAAAATCATATTTAGTACATTGAAGGATCGTGTTTTACGCGTTATACAATAATAACGAGACAGAAATCATGGTAAAAGGGAATCTATTTTCCTCTGTATAAAGGAAAGTGATTTCCTCCGAAATCAAACAATGCAACTCAAGGTCAAGAGAGGACAATGTTTTCCTTGACCACATTTTCCAACCAATCAAACAAGCCTAAAGCACACTACTTTTTTCCTTTCTTTTGATTATACTTATCAATTAAAACATCACACATGGCCCATAAAATATGCTAAACAATCCAAAACTATCTCCCTCTTCCTTACCCTAGAAACAGCATCTTTGCCTGATCCCGAATCCCACACATTAAGAAGTTCCAATATTTGATCCTTCTATTCCCCCTCACCTACATCTCAGTTCTGCCCAAATTCCACAATGACCACAAAACCAACCAGGAGATACCAAAACAACAATATTTATCAAATCAGTGATTTGGAATTCAAAATAACTCAAACAAGAAGAATAAACACATCGTGATATGAAAATAGGAGTCAATATTGTTATATGACTTATACCCACAGATTCCCACCAATTAAAAATCAAATAAAATAGTGTTCCTTTCTACATTGTTCCACATATATGCAAATTTTAGAATCTATTATTATTCCATGCTTCTTGGATAAATAACTATGGAACGCAGGAAGTAGAGTTATGAAAATCTATATGATGCAGTTTGTTTGGTTTACCACGAAGAAGAAGCGTACAAATCCAAAACTGGGAAAACTATAATCGGATATAATATGACTCAAAATTCTTATAAAATTTTGATCAGGTTCCCTACTTGGTTATCAAACATAACATATTAATTGGACACACCCATACAATTTCAAACATTCTAGAGGCCGGAAAAGGAAATGACACTAATCGCGAACACGAAACACAGACCTTAGAGACTGCGTGAAACGTATCGAGCAACAGTTCCAAGACCTCCCGCGCATTGACCGCCACCGCCCTCTGCTGCAGCCCATTCTGAACCGCAACCAACGACGCTTCGACGCTACTCCTAAACGCCGCGATCTTCTCCCTGAGATCAGAGAGCGGAGCGCGCATGCGAGCAA
>JAODPA010092875.1:0-18352 GCA_025585075.1 Nepenthes mirabilis | reverse complement strand
TGTATAACAATATTTGGCTTGACTACATGAATAATGTCCTATGAGATCATACTAATTGCAATAATTGAAGCAGCTTGCTCCATATTTATAGTCCACTAGTTAGCCCTTTGTACAGTGTGCGTGAGGTAAACTAATATAATGTAATGTTTTTCATTGGTACTCTCCATCTTGTCTACAATTTGTGTAATATATTCATTTTGTCTATGTTGGATAGGACGACAACCATCCTTTTTGGTTGATGTACTTGGTATGATGTATCAGTGAGTAGATGTCAAAGGATGCTCTTGCTCATTACCCAAATAAATGGGAGGATTTAGTTGGTAAATTTAGGACGATTGTCCTTTTACTGCGACCTTGCAATTATTGTTACAAAGGAACAAACTGTTTGTGAATGGTGGATGAGTGTTCGGATGAAGCAATAAAATTAGAATCAATGTGCCTTGTTGTCATGTGCTTTATTTCGCTTTATATATATCTAATAATGGTATCAGAGTTTATTTCCTGTGGGATTGTAAGGATTCAAACAAATATATTTGTAATTATGGCAATCTTTCCATCACTAAACCTATTTTCCCATAAGAAAATTATGATATGTGGCTGTGAAAATGAGGATCTTCCTCGTGGCCTTTGAGTAATGGGAGACAGTTGAAAAGGGTATGAGCAAACACACTCACTACAAATCCCACTGTCTTTACTGATCAAGGTTCACAGTAATGCTTACACAAAAAAATTCAAAGCACTCTCCTTGCACTCGGCTGAGGCTTGAGTCCATTTTTTCCAAGGATAGTTGGCGCTACAAGAACAAAGGCAGCTTGAACAAGCTGCAAGAAGAATTTCGAGGGAGTGAAAGAGTTGGATCGACAAAACTCGTGACACTCAAAAGAAAGGTTGAAATGCTGAGAAGGAATGAAAACGAGGCTGCCAAAGCCTATTCAGCAAAGTTGATGGCATTGGTAAATCAAGTGAGGCTACTTTTTGATGATTTATCGGTCTTCAAATAGTAGAAAATATTCCCATCAGTATACCACAAAAGACTCAAAACCAAGATCTCAGCCATTGAAGAATTATGTGATTTGAAGAAGCTTATTGTTTTTGAGTTGGTCAAGAACCTTCATGATCAATAGCAAAGAACTTCCATGAGATCAAAAGATGGTACTGAAAAAATCGGTAGGGGGAAAAAAAGAAAAGAACGAAGGAGAAATCCCCAGCCTATGGCATTTGCAGGAGAACTAATCATCTTGAAAGATGGATGGTACAAAGTAAAGGGAAAATTTCAAATGCACATGCAAATTTCATTGATTGATAGCAGAAGCAGGAGGAGGATAATCTTTTCATGGCCAAACATGCTTTTCAATCATCAGAAAAGCATAGTTGGTTCACAAATAATGGTTGCACAACCCACTTGGATAAAGATGCAGTCTTCTTTAAAACATTGGATACTTCAATCAAGACCACGGTGAAGCTTGGAAATGGAGAGGATTAGCTGAGGCAAAGGATCAGTTGCAATTCACACTAAAAACGGTAACAAACTAATTCCCGATGTTCCTAGCTTGTATCAAAGCAAAGCCTCTTTAGTGTAGCTCAAACGATGAATAAAGGGCATTCACAATCCTTCAGATATTGCTTCTGTACTGTTTCTGATGCCAATGACAGTGAAATACCACGCTTCACAATCGTAGAGAGTGACTTTCCACTGTAATTCAGCCCTCTTGAAAAATCATGCAAATAGTGCTAATGTAGCTGATTCGTGACTTCGGCAAAGAAGATATTGCCGTTTTAATTTCCGGTCCTTGAAATA
Organism: Nepenthes mirabilis; assembly: GCA_025585075.1. NCBI lineage: Eukaryota > Viridiplantae > Streptophyta > Magnoliopsida > Caryophyllales > Nepenthaceae > Nepenthes > Nepenthes mirabilis. Next base: position 16,554 of record JAODPA010092875.1, on the reverse strand, counting down.
GTCAATGATTTCTAAGGGATATGTCTGAAATACATGCTAACAATGATATATGTGAATCCTACCAGCTAGGCAAGCAACATCGGAAGTCATTTCTTACAAACATGGCATGGATAGCAAAGAAGAGGTTGCAATTTGTTTTCACTGATATTTGTGACCTAAAAAGACTCCTTATCTCAGCCACAACTAGTGTTTCATCTTCTTGCTCGATTTTGTCAGGTGTTAGGTCACTCATTTGTGAGTGTCACAACAAACAAATCAGTTATCAGAAAAATATGTGATATTCGCCCATGGTACACTTCAACAAGGATGTAAAGTAAGGGTCGTACAATGCTAGTGTCAAGATCGACCGAGAGTCAGTTAAGGGTTGCAAAATAGTGTTGTCTAACAAAGAAAGTTGAAGGATTATGTAATATTCATACGATGGTCGGCTGATGGTTGGTCAAAGGTCAACTGAATAATGTATGATGGGCACCTAAAGAGAGCACGTGCACCATTTTTCTAGATGAGTGGCACATGATGGGTGTCGAAGGGACACACATGCGTGATATGTCCAGAAAGGCCAAACTTGATTTGTGACTGAGGGATGCTCATGTGTAGTTTGTCTAGAGAAGTCACGTCTAATACACGACTTATTAGAGCTCATGCACCAATCTGATATAAAGTTGTGCCTAATGTGATTTTAGGGTATTCTAAATTATTTTCTTACACAAAGAGTACCACACACACACACAGAGAAAGAGAAGACAAAAAGAGAGAAGTGGAAGATGTTTGATATCAGATTAAGGTCTAATTTAAAATTCGTTCTTCACTAAGGTCGAATATGTTATTCTATTATTATTTTCTACGATATATTATCGTTTGGTTACTCTCATTTTTCAGTGTGTTTTTCCTTGTGGACTACTAATTGTTTTGAGTGGATTAGTATTTAATCTTTCTTCACCCAAGTTGTAATGATGGGATTTTAGAAAGAGTTGTTTATGTAACCGAAATTATTTTATAGTAAATTTATTCAGTATTTGTCCTATAATTTTTCTTTAATTGAGAAGGATTTTTCATATTAAAAATTATTATATATTATTATGTTTCTTGTCTTGTATTCCCTTAGTTAGCAAGATCCCTTATATCTTGCTACTCCTCATCCTTCATCTTTTTCGATTATAATCCTTACGCCAAAGTATTTTTACTGTTCCTTTTTAGGTTAAAATATTGCTCACTTTTTCTTATTAAAAAATAAAATTATTTTATTCATTAAATTACTCTATACAGAATGACAAGCTCCTCAACGTCGATGCCATCAAATCATATTTTTTACTACCTTAAAAAACTCACTCACTGATAGCACTTGTTATGATTTAGCCTAAACACGCACGATCGATACAATAGCACAAATCCAAATCTCTTATCACATGTCAACTACCAAATACTTGAGCATGAGGAATGCAACATCGCACAACGATTTTTAATATGAAAAATCCTTTAAAAATAATGAAAAAATCATAGAATAAATTTTAAACAAATCCATTATCAAAGTGATCGGTTATAAAAATAATTTTATTCAAAATTCTTTCACTATAATATGAGTAAATGACCGATTGAATACAATCCCTAATATATCTAACAACTTATAAGAGAAGAATACATTAAAAAAAAGAGTAATTAAATAATAATATATCTTAGAAAATAACACTTGAGCAACTTACCAAACCGTGGTGAAGGATGTAACTCGAATCGGACTTCAACTAAATAATGAATATCTTCCTCTTCTCTCATTTTCTCCTCTCTTTTTGTAAGGTACTCCTTATATTAAAAGTATTTTGGATGCCTTAAAATCACATCGGGCGCGACTTTATAGCAATGTTAATGCACGAGTGTCTCTTAGGCACTAATTCACTAGATAAACGGTGCATGAATGCCCCTTAGGCCTGACATTTTTTGACAATAACACACAAGCATCCTTCAAGTATAACTCTATTGGGTTATGGGTCATTCCTATGTGTGTCAATTTGGACCTTTATTTGATGTGCCAATCGGTGGTACAAATGATAAGTTTTTTTGTAAGCAACAAAGGCCTGAGGTGCTTATTCTAATAGTATCACGCCCAAGCCGCGCCTTAGGCACCATTTCCAAAAGCTCCGCACTCGACCCGTGCTTTCTGGGAGCTCAAGCGCCATTTCCAGAAGCATTGTATTCGAGCTGCACCTACTAGGCGCTAGAGCGCTATTTCCAAAAGTTTCGCACTTGATCTACGCCTACCAAGTGCTCGAGTGCTAGTTGCAGAAGCATCGTGCTCGAGCTGCACCTGCCAACTCGAGCACAGCCCAGAGGATAAAAACACAGCTGACGCGTGTTAGAGTTTAACCACTACAATTTGAGCGCTGTTTTGAGAGAAAAAAGAAAAGAAAGAGAGGGAAAATTAGTAAGAGGAAGATTTGTGTATCCGTTTGTGTTTCGAATGGAGTTCCAATCTCCATTAACCGTGGGTACACTGTTCTTACTGCTGAGAAGAATGTTTACCGAGTTCTATTTTTTCTCTTTTATCTTATATTCTCTAATGTACGAACTTGTTTTGAGACAATGTAATTTGACATTATATTTAAGGTTTGTGTAACCGAGATATTGTATAATAGAGATATTGTTTGACCTTGAATCCTGTAGTTTTTCTCCCTCGTTCAAAAGAGAGTTTTCCACATAAAGATCATGCATTTATCGATTGTGTATACTTGTTGTGTTTTTATCGTGTGTTATTGTGTATTTCTTCATGGTTCAAATAGTAAGTCGGGTCCCAATAGACTCCTCTTAGCAAATGGCGCACGTGCTCTATTTAGAAGCCCATCATGTGTCATTCGATTGACCTTTGACCAATACTCAACCGACATTCATACGAATATAGTGTGACCTTTCAGTATCCTTTGTTACTCAAATGACCCTTGATTGTTTTCTTTGCCGGAGCATTCCATGCTCGAATATTGCACGTCCTCTATATAACTTGCCCGTATGTCACGATTCTTACAAGAAAGTGATCCAAAGTGCAATATATATTCTAGCAATGAAGTGGATAAGCTTGATCTAAAGGCTGAAAAAAATCCAAAGGTTGCAGGAGCAACTTACAAAGTGAGAAAATTCTAATCAGCAGAGATGTATATGTTGATTAAAATGATCTTTGAAATTAGGAGAAAGAAGCGAAGAAGAAATAATAATGATGTCAATGATGAATCTTAAATTAGCTTGTCTGATTCTGAGCCGGAACTTGACTCCCATTCTAAAAACACGGCCCCTTGCTGAGATATATGTATGATGCAGCATTGCAATTTCAGAACAAACAAACTGTGATAAGGCTTTAGAATATTATTCAAGTTATGAAAAATAGCTTGAAAAGATCAAAGAGAATGATAAATGGAATCTGATTTCCAGGCCCAAAGACAATGCTGTTATAGAAATTTTGGTAGTTGTTTTTTCTTGGGCTATGTCCTTTTGATGCGTAATAGCTTTTATGATTGATTATCTTTACAATATTTTTAATAAGAAATTAATTTTATATTCATAAATGTTTAAATTTATAATGAATATTTAATGATTTATATGGATTGAGATTCTTGTGTGAGTGGTCTCGGTTGGGTCTATTGATTAGGGTTCAAGTCGTCATAGATTTACTCAAAAGTAAGAAATAAATTATGTAATGGACATTTTATCATGTGTTTAAAAAAGATTTTCCTTGTATGATTTTAGCATTGGTTGTTCATTTTAATTTGAAATTATAAAATAGATGTTAAAACCACTTTTCTTAATAGTGACCTAAAGGATGAAGTTTATATGAAATAACACCAACACGTTTTTAGATGGTTTTGCTCGGTTTTTGTATCATTTTGAGTGTGAGTTTTTTTTAAGACATATTCAATAATGATTTAAGAGAGAAAAGGAGAAGAAAAGTAGGTGATTTCGTGATTTCTTAGGCGTTTAATAAATTTTGATCTTCATCAACCCGTATATATTGTTCTAGTTGTTGTTTAGAAATTTTTACCAATAGTTTTTTTTCATTTACTCTTATTATCATTGCTCGATTTATACAAGTTTATGGTAAATTTAAAAGTAATTTTCAAAGGTTTATTGTTATTAACTCTTATTATACTGAAGAGTTTTTTCCATGGTTTAGCTCTTAGTTGAAAAAAGTTTTATATGAAAGTCATATGTTTATTTTATTACATGATTTTTTTTTCTTTGCGATTGTATATTATTATCTCGTCTGCCTACAAATTCGAACAATCAGTGGTCGATCATGTCATAAATTTGTTTTCAACTTCGTATGAAGAAGTTTGGGTAAACTGATCGCAACAAATTGTTGATGTTGCTGATGAACAGGCTGCGTGGCTGCTTCTTTGCTGTGCAACCTTTAGGCGATACAGTGGTTTTGGTTTTGTCACTGCAAATGCTCCAGTTTTTTTTTAATGATTTGTCCGTCTATTATTGCTGTTGTTGCAAGATGATGTAGATTCACAGACGTTGCTGATGTTGTTATATAATACGTATGTTACTGTGAGGTGCTGCTAGTTATTACTGGTATAAAGCACATGCGGTGGATTGTCTGCCGTTTCTTGGTGCTAATGCTTCTATATTTTACTGGTCTGGCTGCATCTGATGTGTCTATGCGCTGCTGGCCCACTGATTCTAGCTGCTGCTGCATGCTGCTAGTTACAGTAGCCGGGAAGCAGGCGAAGATTGCTGATGCTGCACTTTTGGTTTGATGCTGTTACTGTGGTTATGCTTTTAATATCATCTGCTGCTGATGGCTTTGTTATTTTTTACTACCGATGGTACTGGATCTAGGGTTTTGGGGGGTGTTATCACCTTGTCTTCTCGTCATTTTGGTTTACTGCTCCCGAGCATCTTGATGACTTTGGTCTATTTCTTAATCTGGAGTCACATTCTAGATTAAATTTACTTTGAACTATATTGCTGTGTATCCTATTCTCCTGCATTAATGACATGCATTGTTTTTGCCTTCTAGGAAGTCAAAAGAAGCGTTTTTTTTTTTTTTTAAATTGTTTCCTAACTACATAAACTATACTTTTTAGGGCTTTGCAATGAAAGATTTTCATTTGTGGAGGCATATCCACAGTTCTGCATGAACTACAGAGAAGATCCATGTCTTCAAATAGGCAAATTCTTCATTTTTATAAATCAGATATTATGGCATAAAGAAACAATTCATTATTGGCCCCAACCTCGTTAGCTGATCTAAACCATGCTCCATCTATATCCAGTAGATCCTTCATCCATAACATGAAGCACCATCCTCTATTTTCCAGTAGATCTTTCATCCATCAAACAGAGCATCTAGGGATATATGCAATGATTTTACACTTAATCGGTATCGACATGACACGTGAAAAGTGTTGGGATGGCAAAGAGTCTTGTAAACCATGGCATGTTCAACCAGAGGAAGAGTCGTCATCACAAAAAGCTCAGCATAGCCCCTTTTTGTGCTGATAGGTATTGGGAGTTAAAATTACACTGCAACTCTAATGGTGTAGAAACCAGAAGTGACTAAAACCACAAATGAATCAAGAAGAAAGCAGCTAATACACCGCCAAAGCAAATGTGGACAAGTATGCTGAACAGCCAACATGACGTCAAGGTCTGGGAAACAAAGCAATGGTTCCATTAAACAAAACAAAAGAAGAAAATTTTTTTGCCATTCAAAAGCTTGCCAGCATATGAAGACAGAAAGCAATAAAAATTCTTCTGCAAGAGCGATTGACTGATTCTATGACATTCCCTCATGACAAACACTGAGTTAACCAATACTCGGGTTTCCTTCAGAACGATGAGGGTCGGAGCATCCATTGTTGGTGCAGTGACCTCTTTTCTCCAGTTAGCAGCCAAAGATCACCTCTGAATTGTGGCCTGATGAAATTCATTTTGAGTACATCAAAACGCCAGCCTCTCTTTCTGCAGTGTTCATGGGTTTTCCCAGATCCAGGGGCCTTGGCTGTGACTACTGACCAAAGTATTCGCACTACCATAGCTGCATAAATAGCTTCACTCAATATTTGCAACAACATAGCTTCAGGAACCAGCAGACTCCAAACTGAATTTCTGATAGGTCTCATCCACAGATCCACCATACATGAAAGGACAAGAGGATTGACCCTTTTTTAACATCAACTTCATTTAATGTCGCCGATCACCATATACACAAGGATGACAGGATGAATCATTTCCTTGAAATTCAACTTCAAGAGATTGAATATGACTAGCATCCTGATTAAATGGAACACAAATGTGTAATTCACCCTTCTGTGTCCAAAATTTTGAGCCTGCTCAATTGAATCTGCTGACATGTCATTTCTAGGTGTATTTTCACTCAAAAGGCACAGTAGACTCTTGCATTTCCATAGGAAAAAAAGCAAGTGCCAAGTAAATTTCGCAATATGTTTTATAGTCAAGGATGAATTCCCGAAATTTCAATATCAGGCTGTAAATTCTGATTTTCAACGTACCAGGATATTTCACACCATGCAAAGATCTCTTCACAAAAACAATTGCAGGATGACTCAATCTGGGTCACTTCATTTACATCTGAAATCAATGGCCATCATTTCTACATCCCCCGAACAAGATTTCGTACTGCAAACATTCTGCCTCTCGCCAGGTTGATGTCTAGAAGACAATGGCCTGACCTCCACATAAACGCTCCAGTCCTATCAGCACTATTGATGGATGCGCCTGATGCACCCTTCTCCCTCGTATTCAATTGGCACTTGGCCACCTTCTTTCATTACTGTAGTTGGGTAAGAGTCATCTTCAACATGGCTATCATTGATTTCATGATCGGAATATATATCGCATAGAAATGAACCTTTCATTTGGTTTAAACAACATAATTTCTTTAGTTCCTGATGGAAACTCTGAGGGTTGTTCTTGTACATATTGTAACATATATGAACCCCACTTTTCATATTCTCAACCCACTCTGATGGGCTTGAGTGCAAATCAACATAAAGGTGAATCCCATATTCACTACCAACATCAAACTGCAAAGTAGGTGAAGAAACTTCAATAGAAGAATCGACAACAGAAGAAAAGGCATTCTCTGGCAGACAAGCACCGCCCTTACTGTCTCTTTGTTGAAGTTGGGGTAAATTTTGCTTATTCACCCATGCCTGCAAGTACAAAAGACACAAGCTGACTTATGCGTATTACAAGAAAAATGAGATCAAAGGCCCCACACTGTCATGTCTTCCACATAGCAAACTGTCTTGTAAATAATGGCGGGACATTCAAGAACTCTATGTAAGTTCAGATAGCCATGCCAATAGATTTTTTTAAGACTTCTATAATTCATTTTAAGAAACTTTCAGAATGGCAGAAGAGTTTTTTTTTTTTTTTTCAGCCGCATTTCCAGCAAAAATATCACAATCAACAAAGAGGTCTGTGGTGCCTTCCTGCATGCACAAATCTTGTGAAAATAATACGTTTATGCATGACAACATGCTGCTACATGCCCGACTCTGATTTTATTCAGGGTGAAAACACTGATGAGTCCAAGCTTCTTTCCAGAGAGTAGCAACATCAATATAAATCAAACCTTGTCAGAAGTAACACCAGATGTGAAGTCATGCGAAAAACTCGGAAGTACATCTTGAGGATTAGTGTATCTCCCATTCGCTGATCCATTCTCAAAGCAATCTGAAAGTGGGATTCAGTCATACCCAATGCAGTAAAAACTTCTACTGGGTACAGAAAATGCACGTGAAATGATAAAACTATTTCCTCTTTTGTATTTGTTTATTTGTTCTTTTTGTTGACCTAAAAGGCAAACACTGTTGATATAAAAATGTTCAGCCTTTTAGATCTTTAGTTCGATACTATGAGAACATTTGCACACCTTTTCTTTCATCACCAGCAGAATTTATCCAAGCCCCAAGCTGCATCTCTGATGCCGAAGATGAAGCACAGGGAACACTTTTAGTCCCCTTGCATAGCATTTTTGAAGCCAAATTTCTTCTCTGAATAGTGATAAATCAAGAAAGAATGAAACTACACAAAATTAGTGAAGGTTTATAAAATGCATTATATAAAAAATAATAGTAATAAACAAGAAGATAGGATGTGAGCAAGGAGAAATGACAATGACTTAGAAAGTGAAAGTAGAGAAAGAATAAGAACAAACGGGTACAGTTTCAAGACCAATTGACCACCACTAAGAAAACACTCATCTAGATAAGGCCATAGGCTCCAGCAATTCTTCAAAGACAGGCCACAACACACCATGGAAGGAAATAAAAATATATAAACTAATCACAAACTGTTGCCAATACCATCATGTTGATAATATATATAGGTACAAAGCATCTCATTCATCATCATTTTTAACCAAAATGAGATCTCCTCAATTACTCACCCCCACCCCCCAAAAAAAGTAATCACCTTAATCTACTCATCTAAACCATGATTGCAATCTGTCTATAAGCTTTTTTTTTTTTTTTGTAAGCACATTTCTGAAAATGCATCAAAATAATCTCTCTTAAGATATAAAATCCTATCAGGTTTTCCCAAATAATTGCATTTTATTTATACGCATAATCACATTACCATATAAGTAAATGCAAAGAACCACATCCAAAAAATGATTCCTAAAGTTTTGCTTTAAAGTTCACCTCCATAAATCCAAACTAACAATTTAAAAAAATAATAAATGAGAAAAATTGTGTTCAAAGTTAACTTGGCTTCATGAAAAGTTCACTAAATGCCCTTTAAAAAAAATGAGAAAATTGTGTTCAAAGTTAACTTGGCTTCATGAAAATTTCACTAAATGCCCTTTGTGCATTGGACGTGCCCAGCAGGATCAATACATGATTCAAAAGCATTTAACATGCTTGTCCAACATGAGTGTCAGATATAATAAGACCAAGTCCCTGTGCTTCACATATAATAGAAATTCAAATAAGTATAAAAACATGTCCAACTAAAGAAAAAAAAGTTAAGCAAACTTTTTAAGAGTCTCATATGAATAAATGTAATCCTAATGTATCACTTGCCCCAAAAATTGTTTGATAATATCATGATCGAGCTGCTACATCTCTTAATCCCCAAGAATAGAACTAGTTGGACGGTTTTAACCAAATTATGCATCTGTTGGACAAATATCAGACTTTAAAGAGTGCCTTTTTCTATAGTAGAATTATAACCTGTATTCATTCCATTCCAGCATTATTGGGAAACTACTTAAAACGCCACTTACAAAATTTTATAAATACAGTAATAGAGTTGCCAAATAACTAGACGATATAGAGTTGAGCAACAATTGTGTGCAAACTATAGATCAATATATCGGCAGATATGTATCTATATTGGAAATATCCTAATACTAATGTTTCCTAACAATATAAAATTATCGTGATATGTCTCCATATTGTTAACATATTGCATATCAGCTGATTTGTTACATCTTTATTTTATTTTTGCTTTGTTCCTTTTATGAGAAGTCTATATACACGTTTTAAATATTCCCAAGTCAATGAGATTCAAAATAGTTCCATTTTTTTAGTCTTTTCTGTAAAGGCCTTTTTTTTTTTTTTTGCACTATTTCACTTCTTAGAAGTCTAAATTCACATGATTTAAATATATTTAAAATTTCAAGAATCCTAAATTTACATGTCTTATAAAGGTAAGATATGCATAGATCAAAATTTCTAGAGTATTTTTTGTACAGACTAGGAAGGGACAATTTTGATAAAATTGACTAAAAACCTTTAAATATGATAGAAAATGGACAAAATTTGGGTATAAGACTCAATTTTTATGTGTTTATGAAAAAAAACAGGACAGCATTTAAGTCCACATATCCAATTCTGACACATCACCTGATCCAGCCGCTACCCATAACAACATCAATATTTTAATCAATGGTGCCAACTGATTCACACCAAACTCAAGCCACCAAATCACATATTCTACTCATTTTGCAAACATGCCAAATTGATATATGATTGGTATTGGTGCAACAGTTTTTTATGAGAGCTATTATGGGCAGTGTCATATCACAAATTGCTATTTTGGGAGAAGACCTATATTGGCAAAGGGCTCCGTCCATATTCTGCAGTGCCTATTAGAATCACATAGAATATCCCCAACCAGCGTAAAGTTCTCAACATCAATTAATTTATGTGGGTAGTTTGATTATGTTTGTCATCTTCCCAAAAAAATTATGTTTCTCGTGATTTGCAACAATCAACATTGGACCTTAGTATTTGCATCATCGTGGAGTCCTTCATTATAAGTGATAGAGGGATCTATGTTTCATCTTCTTGTTCTACCAACTACATCTCCTGCAAACAACAGTTATTTTCAATGTAAAATGATTCTTTTCCTCAATCTATTCTGAGGTAGCAAATTGCAGGCATAGGGAGAAAGTCATAGAAAAGGAAATCTCTAAGGCCTATCATTGCACTAATACCAGACATGTTCTGTCAGAAGTGATAGCATCATAGCACTCAAATAAAATTTTTGGTATTGTATGGAAAAAGTTCATCAATCCCATTCAAGTACAGACAATGATCCACAGGGAATAAGAAAAAAAACAGAAGACAAATAAATAGGTCTCACAAAAGCCGAAAAATCACAAAATTAAAAATGTAAGCTCCTTTTTTGTGCACTTCTTCCAATCAAATAAGCCAAATAATTTTCAAGGAAATTGACCTATAGATGCGATGTGATACACATGTTCAAATGGTGAATCATACTATTCATTCTTATGGTAATGGGAATGAAATGCACTTCATATGGTAATCAACATATTTAGCACCTCTAGAAATAGGATCAGAGAAGATGCCATTTCAGAATTCGTCCTATTAGCTGGTAAACCATACTTCTTGCACAAGCCTTGAAGATCCTTCCTTGTGAAGTTGCAATACAGATCCTCATCTTTCTTGTCTCCCATCTGTTGGAACAGGAGGCACTAACATGTCAAACCAAGAGTAGAAAAGGTCACTGCAATATTCAATAGAGGAAGCAACAATCAACTGAAAATAAGACCAATACTCATAAAAGGGAAAAGTCAGGTAATCCTTTCTCCATCACCAAATTGACTTCTCTACAATAGAAAATTTAACTAAGGCTAGCTTTACTTCAAAAGAACCTGTGCAGAATGTATGGTAAAGCATGAATATTGCTTAGACTGAGTCAAAACATCATATTCACCTGGTCTAAAACCTGTTATAACATCTTCCTAGCAGCTTTTAGCCTTTTTTGTTTTGCTTTTATTTTTGGGGAGGGGTGGGGGGGAAGGAGACCACTACAAGCCCTCTCAATCATGTTATCAACATAGTAGAAGAAACTCCATTTTGCATCCAGTATGGGTTATATGCACACAACAGATACCAAAAAATGTCATAATCATCAATGAAGTTCATGAAATACATGGAATTAATGACCAATTTACCATTTAACCAAGTAACTATATTCTATATCAATTAACGTAGGAAGTGACTGTAACAACCCATTTTGTACACTGGGATATCAGGAATGTGAATGAGATGCTAATATGGGAATGGGGTAGGAAATTAGGAATAGAAGGATACAGTGACAAGTGAATGGTGATTGCATTCCCCACATTGTTCACTTCAATCCTGTAACCTTCATGTCTAACCCCTCACTGAATAAGAAAGTGAGAGTATAGGAGATTTGATTTCACATGACTCAGAAGGAATATCCAATATTCAATAAACGAATAAGTCATGCAATATTCAGTAAAGGGAGCCACCAATCAACTGTAAGTAGACCAGTCCTCATAAAAGGGAAAAGTCATGCAATCTGTTACCAACCACCAAAAATAACTTCCCTACAAAAGGAAATTTAACTATAGCTAGCTTTACTTGAAAAGAACCTGCGCTAAAGCTATGGTAAAGCATGAACATCATGCTTAGACTGAAAATCAAAACATCAAACCTGGTCTAAAACCTGTTAGACCATCTTTCAAGCACATTTTTTTTTTTTTTCGTTTGTTGTTGGAGTGCCTCCACAAGCCCTCCAATCATGTTATCGATCATCAGAGTAGAAGAAACTTTATTTTGCATCTAGTATTGGATATATATGCATCCAATACCACATGTCCTCTCAATGATGTCATGAATTTATTATAGTAGACAAAACTCCATCTCACGTCCAGTATTGGCTATATGTACACATCTAATATCAATTATAAGTCATAATCATCATTGAAGTCCATAAAAAGCATGTCACCTGTGATTTATTTTTTTTGAACTAGTGACAATAATCTGGATCACTCAACCTAGGAAATGACCATAACAGCCATTTGGTATCCAGGAATATAAAGAATGGCAATGAGATGCCAATATGAGAATGGAACAGGAAAATGGAAATAGACAGATTCATTGATGAGTGAATAGTGGTTTAATGTTATGCTAATATGGGAATAGAGTACTAAAATGGAAATAGAGAGATTCAGTGGTGAGTGAGTAGTGGTGTAACATTAACCCATTGTTCACTTCCATCCTGTAGCCTTCATGTTGAAACCCTCACTAGATAAAGAAAATGGGAGAGTATGGGAGATTCAATATCATCTTAGACTGGATAACCAATATTGAACAAAGGGAAGAGTCATGCAATATTCAATAAAGGAAGCTACCAATCAACGGTAAATAAGACCAATCCTCATAAAATGGAAAAATCATGCAATCCTTCCTTTACCACCAAAAATAGCTTCACTACAAAAGAAACTAAACCTTGCTTTACTTGAACACAACCTCTGCAAAAGATATGCTAAAGCATGAATATCATGCTTAGACTGGAAATCAAAGCATCAAGCTTGGTCTAAAACCTATTATGCCATCTTCAAGAACATGTTTGAGGAAGTATCACTACATGTCCCCTCAACATTGTCATCAATTTATTATAGTAGAAAAAACTCCATCTTGCATCTAGTGTTGGTTATATGTACATCTAGCACCCATTATAAGTCTTAATCATCATTGAAGTCCATGAAAAGTATGTCATCTGTGATTAATTTACTTTTTCACTTAATAATGCTATATATATATTTTTGGTACTTAACAAAAAAATGATATTCTGTCACTCAACCTAGGAAATGACTACAACCGCCATGTGGCATACGGGAATAGAAGGAAAGGGAATGAGATGCTGACATGGAAATGGAGTAACTAATGGAAAGAAATGGTTTCAATGGTGAGTGAATAATGGTTTAACATTCACACATTGTTCACTTCTGTCTCCAAGCCTTCATGTCCAAACTGACCCCTGATAAGAAAATGGTTGAGCATAGGAGATTTGATTTCACATTACTCAAATGAATATCAAATATATAATAAAAGGAAAGGTCAAAAAAAATTATTTGGAAAGGAAGCCACCAATCAACTGTAAATAAGAGTAATCCTCAGAAAAGGGAAAAGACATTAAATCGTTTTTCCACTACCCAAAATAACTTAAATCTATAATAGAAAATTTAACTAAGCTAGTTATAATTGAATACAACCCCTGCAAAAGATATGCTAAAGCATGAATATCATGCTTAGACTGAAAATTAAAACAACAAACTTGATTGAAAATCTGTTATACCATCTTTGCAGCACTTTCTTGTGGGAATACTCCATGTCCTCTCAATAGCGTCATCAATTTATAATGGTGGAAGAAGCTCCATCTTGCATCTAGTATTGGTTATATTTAAACATCTAATACCAATTATAAGGCATAATCATCATTGAAGTCCATGAAAAGTATGTCATCCATGATTATTTTACATTCTAACCTAGTAATGATATTCTATGTCAATTAGCCTAGGACATGACTATAACCACCATTTGGTACTCAGGAATTGGAATCAGATGCTAATATGAAATGGAGTCGGTATGGAAATAGAGACATTCAGTGCTGAGTAAATACTGGTTTAAATTCACAATCCCAAAGCATCCATGCCCCAACCCTTCCCGGATAAGAAAGAGAGAGAGTATAGGATATTTGATTTCACATTGCTCGACTAGAAATGCAGTATTCAATAAATGGAAAAAGCCATGCAATTCGATACAGGGATCCACTGATCAACTGTAAAAAAGACCAATCCTCAAACAAGGGAAAAGTCATGCAATAGTTTCTCCACCACAACAATCAACTTCAATACAAAATAAATACTAAGGCTAGCTTTACTTGAATACAACAAGATATGCTTAAGTGTAAATATCATGCTTAGACTGGAAATCAAAGCATCAAACTTGGTCTGAAATCTGTAATACCATCTTTCCAACACTTTGTGGTGGGAATACAACCTGATGTCTCTCATACATGTCAAGAATTTATCATGGTAGACCAAGCTCCATCTCACATCTAGTATTGGTCATATATACACATCTGATAATAATAGTATGTCATAATCATCATTGAAGTCCATGAAAAATATATAATCCTTGATTAATTTACTTTTGACCTAGTAAAAATATTCTATATTACTCAACCAAGAAAATTACTATAACCATCCCGTTGGAGTGTGGGAATATATGGAGTAGCTAAATTGGAATAGAGAGATTGAATGGTGAGTCAATAGTGGTTTAACATTCTCCACATTGTTGACTTCCATCATATAACTTACATGTCAACCCCTCCCAGGATGAAAGAAGAGTACAGGACATTTGATTCCAAATTTAATCTTCAAGAGATGCAATTTCCACTAAATAAAAACGAGAATGTGAATGTACCCACATTTTCCAATCTGATTTATTGCATTGCCATGTAGAACAGATACTCTTCTACAATGTTGGCTCCTATAGCTACAGCCACATTAGCTTTCCGACCCAACCATGAAATTGTTCCAACAGTTGGGGAAACGCAAGCAAACAACTTAGTGGCAAATGCAGTAATTACTACTAATCATATGATCAAGAATAACCAGTGAAAATACAGTAAAAAGACAAATGCATAAGAGACATTACATTCCAACTTGGGAATTGAGAATGCACATCGGTATAGGACAAAATGAAGCAGAAGACTACTTACAAAATCATTATATGTAATTAGCTCCAAAATCAATTATATATAATTCCTAACACAAGAAACAAAAGCAACGACATTTCTGCAAATCTTGTGAAAAACGTCCATCAAGATACACGATCTTGGAAAAAGAAAAATAAAAGGAAGGAGACAAAAGCAAAGTACAAGTGGATGTGTTTTCTTCATTTTGAGTTTCAAAGTCAACCCAAATTAAAAAAACATAAACATGTAGAAAATTTTCAATTTTCAAATGCCCCCCCTCCTTCCCACCGCTTCCTTGATTTTCTCGCGAACCCAACAGAGAATATATTAGTGTCCAAGGTAACAGTAGAACCACACGTAGGAGAGAGAATAGAATAATCGGAGGGAGGGAGCTACCAGATCAGACAGGGTAAATCGGGAAATCGAAGGGGACTAGCGACTAGTGACGCTGTAGTAAAAAGTCACTAGCAGAGAGTGAAGCTGGGTCGAAGTCGCAGGAGCTAGTGAGAGAATGTTATACAAGACAAATAAAAGCAGACAACGCCCTCAGAGGCCCTGTAAATGGGGTGGCCATGTTTGAACAGAATTTGCCAATTTGACTGTCAAAGGGAATTGAATGGCCGTCTTCTTTCCTTCTGCAATAATCCCAGAAAATTATATTAACTAGAGAGAAAGAATGATAACAAAGGCTAGGTAAAATTTTCTTGAAATTAAAAATAAAAAATCTAGTTATTTATCATGTCCTTTCTAAAAGCTATTTGAAAAAAACAGAGAAAAAAAAATGACACACAGTTTCAAGTAAACCTAATTTTTCATATAAATACAATGCATCATCCACCGGAGTGTATAACATAATCCTCTCCTTCGACTTCTGCCGTTCTTTTCCTCCTGTCGTTGCAGTTTTCTCTCTTTGCAGTTCTCTCTTCCGGCCAAAGTTATCACAATTTTCTTCTATCTTTCTATCTTCATCAGTTTGGCCAAATATTAGTCTTTTAACAAAGAAAAAATTTTGTAGAGCAACACCATCACTTTGTCAAATTATAAACAATTGTTAATTCGTTGGGACAATATGATTATCAATACTTGTCATCAATATATTAATTATAATGAAAATTTTTAAATTTATTATTAAAAATTAAAATATAGTCAAACTATTAAGAACTAAAAAAAAAAACAATAGTTAGAAAAATAAACATAAAAATAGAGGAAAAGATACCTAGGTTTATTTATAAACTTCCATTATCGTGTGTATTTTACTCCATTTAAGGTCGTTGACGATGCTAATGTTTGAATTGATGTTTGAGATGTTCAATCAACTATCTATTGAAATAGAAATAATCATTTGTGTAAATTCTTCAGCCACACATTAATGAGATTATGTCATCCATCATGTCATTATCCTTCCTATTTTCTAATCCAGGTGAACTTTGGGACAGTGATAGTTCAAGTGGCTATCATATATCATCATAGGGCCTAATCATATTATTATAACTTATAATTTGGATGATTATGTAAAATTCATGAAAAATATTTTTGTAACTAATGATAAGTACTTTT